>JAHIAM010003289.1:0-22957 GCA_021605205.1 Aegilops longissima
TGACCCAAGACATGATTGAGCCGATGCATATAGTGCTATAAGTTCGAGTGCCGCACTTGTGAAAGTGTTAGGACTCATCACACTGTCCGCGGAAACATAAGCCCCTGGTGTATATTAGCGTACCAAAGTGTACGGATGCAACATGTCGTGAATGAACATATGTATGAACAAGAAATGCAATTATAAGCAAAAAGGTGCTGCATTGTTTTATTCAATAAGTGCTGCTACGAATGCAGAACGATACAAAAAGTGCTATAAGCAAGGTAGGAGACTGTTAAACATGTCCCCCTCCAGGGGTAGGCTGCAGATTGGTGTATGAAGATGCTCGTAATGGAGACCACTTGTATATTCGTTGTAGCCTTTATCCTTCCTGGCTGTTGCATCGTGAGTTAATGCAGATCTGCTGCTGACAGACAGGGCTTCGACAAGCGGAGTCTGTGGGTAAAAAGTAAAAGGTAAAAAAAAAAAGAAAGAAAGAGCGACACTGCGTGAGAGCCTCGATCGGCTATATCTCCCGTGTCGAGAGCACGACTTAGAGCATAACGCATTGAAAGCAATGTCGCAAGTGAGGTAATCTTCACACAACCCATGTAATAAATAAGGAAAGAGATACATAGTTGGCTTACGATCGCCACTTCACACGAGTACATAAATAAACATCCATCATTGAGTACACTCAAGGTCCGACTACGGAACCAAAATAAAGAAGATACCCCAAATGCTACAGATCCCGATCGTCCCAAGCTGGGCACCACTCGATCATCGGGAAAAGACACATAATAACGACCACGTTCCTCGTCGAACTCCCACTTGAGCTCGGTTGAGTCACCTGCTTGGCATCGTCGGAACACTGCAACTGTTTTGGAAGTATCTGTGAGTCACGGGGACTCAGCAATCTCACACCAGCGAGATCAAGACTATTTAAGCTTATAGGAAGGACAGAGTAGTAAAGTGGAGCTGCAGCAGCGACTAGCATATATGGTGGCTACATACAAAAGAGGCGAGAAGAGAAGCAAAGCGGTCGTGAAGCTAGTAGCGATCAAGAAGTGATCTGAACTACTTCGTCGGACATAACTCCAACACCGTGTTCACTTCCGGACTCCATGAGAAGAGACCATCACGGTTACACGCGGTTGATGTGTATTTTATTTGAGGTCAACTTTGGGTTTTCTACAACGGACATTAACAAATTCCCATCGCCTCATAACAGCGAGCACGGCTTTGAAAGATATTACCTGCGGGGTGTCCCAACAGCCCATTATAAGCTCTCACGGTCAGCGAAGGATATTCCTTCTACGGGAAGACCGATCAATCTCGGAATCCCGGACTACAAGACATTTCGACAGCAATAAAACAAGACCAGCAAAGCCGCCCGATTGTGCCGACAAATCCCGATAGGAGCTGCACATATCTCGTTCTCGAGGCACATCCGGATGAGCAGCAAGCGTCTGACTAAAACCAGACCTCAAGTTGCCCGAGGTGGCCCAAGTGGCTCTAGTTTGGACCAACACTCGAAGGAGCATTGGTCGGGGGTTTAAATAAAGATGACCCTCGGGCTCGCGAAAACCGGGGAAAAAGGCTTAGGTGGCAAATGGTAAAACCAAAGTTGGGCCTTCTTTGGGCGAGTCTTATTCAAAGCGAACTGTCAAGGGGTCCCATAAATCACCCAACCGTGTAAGAGCGAAATCAAGGAACATAACACGGTATGGCGGAAACTAGGGTGGCAAGAGTGGAACAAAACACCGGGCATAAGGCCGAGCCTTCCACCCTTTACCAAGTATATAGATGTATTAATTATAGCAGATATATATTGTGATATCCCCAACAAGTAAACATGTTCCAAAAGGAACAACATCTCCATGTTCAACAAGGAACAAACTTCACTTCACTGCAACTAACAGCGCTATAAGAGGGCTGAGCAAAGCGGTAACATAGCCAATCAGCGGTTTGCTAGGAAAAGGATGGTTAGGGGCTGACATGGCAATATGGGTGGCATGATATAGCAAGTGGTAGGCATCGCAGCATAGGCATAGCAAAGAAGCGAGCAACTAGCATAGCAAAGATAGAAGTGATTTGAGGTATGGTCATCTTGCACGCAATGTTCTCGAGTTGTCGAAAGCTTGATCCTCGTGGCGTTCTCAACAGGTTCCTCGTTCACGTACTCGTCTCGGCTCTACCCAAAGCAACAACACAAACAAAGGAACCACAATAAATCACGGTGCAATGCACAATCAACATGATGCAAAACATGACATGATATGCGGGATGTGATATGCAATGCGTATGTGCGCTCCGGAAGGTAAATGATGAACCAGGCATCAACTTGGCAAACCAAGTATGCCACTGGAAAGATGAGATGATTTGGTTGAAATCGATATAAAGATCACGGAATCGGATGCACGGTTTGCAAATGACAAGCAAAACAAGAATGGCACAAATCTGCCATTAACAGCATGATGCCACTTAGCAAGCAACAATTAATTAAGCTACTGCACCCAAACGTATCAACAAAGCACATGGCAGTGATCTACACAAGATGCTCGACAAAAGATGAGCACTGAGCTACGGCTAGTTCACATCATAACAGGTTCAAACAAGCATGGCAAAAGTGCACAAAATATCAGGCTGGACATGGCAAAAACAGCATCAGGTTGCAATGTTCAGAGCAACAAAACTACATGCTACAGGAACTTAAAATAGCAAAACATGGCATGGCATGAATCTACTCAAAGCATAGAACAAAAGTCCCTTACTGACCATAAGCCAAAAAGGATCAGAAAATATAGTAACACCCATGTCAATATTGAAAGTTTCGTTAACAGATTCAGCAACATGACATGTCAAAAACTGATAACAAGTAGGCATGTTTACAAGCTCAATGCACTCACTACAGAGCCTTATATGATAAACTAAGCATACATACATCAAGAAGACATGGCATAGAAGACATACATGGCAAGAACAATAACATAGCATACATGGATCAACCACAACAACCTAGGCAAAATTGAATAACATGTAAACAATCTGCCAGGAAACATTTGATAGCAAAAGTAGAGCTCGATTGACTCAAGCTATGGCACTCCATAATTGCAAACAAAGGCATGGATGGATAGAGCAAGACATGTTTTACAAAACATCCTTACTGAAGTATCTCAAAATATGCATAGATCTCTCGGTATCATCAAGTTAACATGGCATCAAAATCAGCTAAAACAGGGCTGAAATCAGCAACATCAGGACACCTACTTTGCATGCTTGTGCTAGTCACCACATAGATCACAAAAATACATGGCATACACCCCTGGAAAGATGGCATGGCATATTTCAAAACACATGTAGGACTCAAATTCATAGGGTGCACACATTAATCATGGCAAAAATAACAAAAGTGCAAGTTCTGTTAAGAAACAGAAACTAACATCACATAGCACTCTTCCAACAGCATTTCGGGCATCAAGATGAGCTCAAATGAAAATGATGCAATGAGATGAAATGATCTACTCTTGAGCGAACATTTTGACATATTATCTGCGCAAAATGGATCTACAGATGCAAAGATATACCACGTTGAAAATGCAACAAAATATCAATAAGATAAAAGACTTAGAAGAAAAAATGGAGGAGAGAAGTCAGCGGCTCGCTCGGATCGGATCGGATCTGGATCAGGCGGCGGCTGGCAAGAGCGGAGAGGCGAGCCAGGAGAAAGGCGGCGAGGCGAGGCAAGGCGGGCCAGCAGTGGAGGAGGCGAGTGCAGGCGGCGTGGCCCGAGGCCCGATGGCCGGCAGGCCATGAGGCAGCGTGAGCCAGGCCGGCGAGGCAGGCGGCCTTGGGAGGCGGGGGGCGGTGGGTGGCCGGCTGGCAGCCGGAGCCAGCGAGGCGGGGCAGCGGTGGGCCAGCAGCATGGCCAGGCATGGTGAAGGCCAGTGGGCAGTGGCATGGCATGGCAAGTGCGTGTAGTGGCCCGCAGTGGCCAGTTGTTGGCGGGTGGCGCAGACAGCGTCGGCTCGCCAGACGTCCGTCCGTGTGTGGAGGAAAATGCTAGGGTTTGGGGAGGAATGATCCGGGATTTGGAGGGGGTTTGTTTAAATAGGCATAGAGGAGCTAGGAGAGTCAAATGAGGTGTAGTTTTCGCCCACGATCGTGATCGAGCAGCGGAGAGCATGGAAGTGACTTAGATGGGTTATTGGGCTGTTTTGAAGGGGTGTTGGGCTGCAACTTAAAAGAGGCCTTTGCGAGAGTGCGGTTAACCGTTGGAGTACCAAGCGAGCTCAAATGACCGAAACTTGACCGGTGGTCTCGGGTGGTATACCAAGGCCACTAGACAAACCTCGGTCCATTTCGAGAAGGTTTAGTACCCTTTACGGAAAAAGCGTAAAAGGACGCGCGGGGAGATAGGAGTGCGGATTGCAAAAGCGGACAGCGGGAAAAATGCTCGGAATCATGAGGCGAACACGTATGCAAATCGATGCACATGATGACATGATATAAAATGCATGACATGGACAAAATGCAAAAGAAGAAAACCCAACCACGGAGGAATATCATATCACAATGCGAAAATGGCAAGAGTTGGAGTTACAAATATGGAAAGTTACTTCGGGGTGTTACAACACTCCACCACTACAAGAGGATCTCGTCCGAGATCTAGGACTGAAAGAACTCGGATATTCGGAGCGGAGGTGATCCTCGCGCTCCCGGTAGCTTCTCGGTCGGAATGGTGTGACCACTTCACTTTCAGGAATTTGATTGACTTGTTGCGAGTCTTGCGCTCGGTTTCTTCAAGAATAACAGCAGGGTGCTCATGATAAGAGATCTTCTTGAAGGTCAATCTCTTGAAGTTGATAGTGCGTTCGAGGAGTCTTGAAGCACTTGCGAAGCTGTGACCGTGAAACACATCGTGCACGTTTGCAAAGTTGGATGGAAGCTCAAGTTGATAGGCGAGATCGCCTCTTTTGCCAATGATCTTGAAAGGACCCACGTATCTAGGGGCAAGCTTCCCTTTGATACGAAGCGGCGAGTGCCTTTCATTGGAGAGGCGGAGGTAGACATGGTCTCCGATTTCAAAAGCCACATCACGGTGCTTATCATCATAATAGCTCTTCTGGCGCGATTCGGCGGCTTTGAGATTCTCACGAATGACTTGGCACATTTCTTACATACGTGATCAAGTCATTGCCAAGAAGTTGGCGTTCACTGTCTCGGACCAATTGAGAGAATCGGCACTTTACGCCATAGAAATTTCGAATGGGGCCTTGCCGAACTTCGCTTGGAAGCTGTTGTTGTAGGAGAACTTCGGCATATGGAAGACAATCTTCCACTTCATACGAAAGAAATGACACAAGCCACGAGCATATCTTCAAGGATTTGATTTACTCGCTCAACTTGGCCACTTGTTTGAGGATGGAAAGCTGTCTTTGAAAGCGAATGTTGGTGCCCATGGCCTACGAAAAGAATCCCAAAACTTGGAGGTAAAGATGCTGCCAGTGTGCAGAAGAGATCACTTGTGGAATGCCGTGCAAGGAGACAATCACGGAGGTGTATAGCTCGCCAAGCTGAGCTGCTGTGATGGATTCTTTGATAGGAAGAAAATGAGCCACTTTAGTAAGCTTGTCAATGACAACGAAGATAGCATCATTTCACGCTTGGACTTTGGAAAGCCAGTCACGAAGTCCATTTCAATATGATCAAACTTCCATTCGGAATAGCAAGAGGTTGGAGGAGACCAGCTGGTCTTTGGTGTTACCTTTCACTCTTCTGCGGACATCACACTCATTCACGAATTGAGCAATTTCTCGCTTCATTCGAGTCCACCAATATATTGCTTGAGGTCATGGTACATCTTCGTACTTCGGGATGAATGGATAGAAGCGAATTGTGAGCCTCGTTCATAATGACTTTTCTCGAGATCACCCTTAGGAACCACAATCCGGTCCTCAAAGAAAAAGTATCTTTGTCATCAATGTGGAAGCACTTGTACTTGGAAATGCCCTTGTCGATACCACGTTTCACCTTTTCACCATGGTATCAGAAGTTGAGCCTCACGAATCTGATCTTCCAAAGTAGGAGAGACTATGAGGTTGGCAAGAAAGCCTTGAGGAACAACTTGAAGATTCAGCTTGCGGAAAGCTTCACGAGATCCGGTGAAAGGGCTTGAGGATTAGGCATTGCGATAAGCCTTCTGCTCAAAGCATCTGCAATGACATTGGCCTTGCCGGAGTATATTCAATACTTGGGTTGTACTCTTGAATCATTTCGACCCATCAGTCACTTTGAGGTTGAGGTTGGGTTGAGTGAAGATGTACTTGAGACTCTTGTGATCGGTGAAAATGTCCACTTTCCTTCCCAACAAGAGATGTCTCCATGTTATCAATGCATGGACAACTGCCGCCAACTCAAGATCGTGAGTGGGGTAGTTCTTCTCGTTGAGCTTCAGCTGGCGAGAGGTATAAGCCACAACTCTCTTCTCTTGCATTAACACAGCACGAGACCTTGAAGAAGCATCACGAGAAAACTTCAAATGGCTTGGATTCATCGGGAGGAGTCAAGGCAGGGAGCTGTGTGAGTTTCTCTTTGAGAGTATTGAAAGCAACGTCACACTCGGGAGACGGACATACTTCACATGCTTACGGAGAAGGTTGGAAAGAGGCTTTGCAATCTTGGAGAAGTTCTCAACGAATCTTGACAATAGCTTGCAAGACCAAGAAAACTGCGGAGCTGCTTGACATACGAGGAGGTTCCCAATTCACAATTGCGGACACCTTCTCGGGATTAACTGCGATACCCTTGGCGGAGATGATATGACCAAGATAAAGCACTTCATCAAGCCAAAATTCACATTTGGAGAACTTAGCATAGAATTGATACTCTCTGAGCTTGTCTAGCACCAATCGCAAATGTTTGGCATGATCCTTCTTATTCTTGGAAGACCAAAATATCATCAAGATAGACCAAGGCGAATTCATTGGTGTAGGGGTTGAATATGAAGTTCATCATCGAGAGAATGTTGGAGGAGCATTGACAAGGCGAAAGACATGACGGTATATTCATAAGAACCAAAGCATTACGAATCTTTGTCTTGGGAATATCTTGTTCACGAATCTGAATCGATGATAACCCATCTGAAGGTCAAGCTTGGAGAACACTTTAGCACCTTTGAGTTGCTCGAAAAGCTCATTGATGTTGGGAAGTGGATACTTGTTCTTGATTGTCTTCTTATTCAATGGGCGATGTCGGCGCAAAAGTCGGTCCGTGCCATCCTTCTTCGGACAAAAGAACACCACAACCCCAAGGAGATGAACTTCGATGCGATCAAACCAGGCGCTCTTGTTCATCGAGCTGCTTCTTCAATTCCTTCAGCTCATCAGGTCCAAGCTTGTATGGGCGCTTGCAAGCGGGTTCGATGCGGGCTCAAGATCGATACTTGAACTCAAGCGGCGATGAGGAGGCATACCGGAAGCTCTTACGGAAAGACATCTTGGTACTCACAAGCATTTGGAATCGAGAGATAGCATTCAGTTCGCCCTTCTCATTGAGAGAAAACAACGAATGGTTTCATCACGGCGGCATAGATGATCACATCATTAGAAGAGTGAGTCAATTGAATTTCCACAGCAGCACAATCAAGCTGAGCTTTGTCTTGATAAAGCCGATCCATTCGAGAATAAGATCAATATCCGAGTCACCAAGAACAATTGGTTTAGCAGAAATCTATAATCGCCCATCTTGATAGAAACATCCGGAACCATCAACTAGCCCTCATGAACTTAGCGGAGAAACAACTCCAAAGGTTTAGGCAAATCTTTTAAGACAAATCATGCTTTGCAACAAAAGGTCTTGACATGAAACAATGCGATGCACGGTATCAAATAAGACTTTTGCAGGAATATCATTAGCGAGAAGATTACCCATTATCACATCGGAAGATTCCTCTGCTTGAGCTGCATTCATCATATTGACCTTTGCAAACTTGGGATTATGCTTGACCTTTGCATTCTTGGAAGATTTCACGGGAGGAGGAGGCGGAAGGCGCCTCTGGTTGAAGCACTTGTTAGCATAGTGACCTTCTGCTGACATTTGTTGCAAGTCACCTCGGAGGCGGACGGTGGTAAGGAGCACTTGACCTTGGAGCTTGAGAATTAGACTTGTTACGATAGCTTGGGTTGGGTGGGTGGGAAGATCCACGGCCACTGAGTTCTTCTGTTGATAAAGGCTGGCAGAGCGGAGGAGGAGGAAGGTAGAACCTTCTGCTTAGCTGCCACTTGAGAGGAAGAAGAAGACTGAACTGCATCCTGATTCTCTTCTTAGAAGCCTCACATTTGAGCTGGGCAGCTTCTTGCTTGAGTGCCATGTTGTAGAAATCATCATACTTATCGGCTCAAAAAGCACAAGAGCTAATTGCAGATCTTCTCTCGGACCACCTCTGAATTGATAGATCATACTCTTTTCATCAGTGCGTCTTGCTTAGCAAAGCAGGCGAGCTTTTGGGCTGGATATTGTATTGATAGACAGACATGTTGCCTTGCTTGAGATTGCGGAACTCCTCACGCTTGCTCTCAACAACACTTTTGGAATGTGATGAGCTCTGAAATCACGGCGGAACTCATCCCGAGTAATGACCACGACCTCCTCTGGAATCTTTGTATTCTTTGGTACCACTCGGCAGCTTGATCCTTGAGTTGAAGCGATGCAAACTTGACAAAGTCCTCAGGTCGACATTGCTACAATCAAAATGCTTGCAGATGTCCACAACCAATCGTCGGCGTCGTGGCCTCGACACGAAGCTGAAAGACTTGACTGATTAGCGAGGCCCGGTAGAGAGTAGCAAAGTGCGGCTGATTGTTGCCTTGACCTTGATTTCCTTGATTGCCTTGCCCTGAGTGCGTTCTTGCAAGAGCTGCAAAATCATCGAGCATTGGCATTGGTGGCTGCCATGATAGCTTGCCGGGCCTCTGGAGGCGGAGGTGGAGGTGGAGGTTCGGTGATCCCCATCATTGCGATCCGGATTGAGAGAGCGTTGGCGGAGCCATCTGAAGAGGTGACATCCGTTAGTCCTTTGATAGACAAAAGATAAGTAGAATCAGCGGATAGAAATTGCAACATATAGTCTTCACAATAAACATTGAACAAGAATGAGCGAATGAATTCAAAGTTAATCATCACCGTCCATTAAGGTGAGAAGCCACTTAGATAAAGATATGGAAACAACATCATCTTAGAAACAAATCGAATATCTGGCTGAAAACAAAAGATTGGCTTCTAGAATGAGCGGAACAAACACATGATAGAATTTACGCCCAAAGTGTTAGTGGTGGGGCCCACACGGACCTGACGTATAGCGGGCGTCACGAATGACAAACAAGGCGTCCCGAATCAGCATAGCCAAGGATTCTTTAAGGCGTCTCGCGACCCTTTGTAAATCGACCGTGAATGGGCGGACCACTAGGCGTTGAACCCCAATCTCAAATCATACATCATCGGAAAGAATATCCTGTAAGCTACTAGAATTCCCACCTATAAACTCCGAAACTTTACGGTTATGCAATCTGGTGTTGGGGATCTGAGGGGACACAAAATATATCACCCAAACTAACAATACCTAGATCCATTGTATCCATCCGTCAACACATAACCAAGAAATCCTCGAAATCGTGTACCTCGACCTTGAAAAACATCCGTTATACAAGTCATGGCAATACTCCCTTTTCGCCTCGATCTTTGGGCTATCGGGGTTATCTCACCAACAACTGCACAAAAGAGATTTCGATGTCGGCAAAACTCGGTATTCGAGCTGCAGCGATAAAATTGTGGCGACAACACCTCGGAGCTCAACTCCCGGGACACTGCCACAACCCTAAATGTCGGGAGGCACCAAGAACAATGTTCTCGTCACAAAACCATCGGAGCGATTCCAAGATACCACGTGATCCTAAAATTTTTTAGTGAAATTTGAGGAGAGAAGAGTCAAAACTCTCGTCGGGAGACCTCACGAGGCGGCAGAAGGGACTGGGGAGTAAAAGAATCCTACTCTCCGATATATATAATCCTAAGACTCAAAACATTTTCCATTCTAGACTCAACAAGCATGACAAACAATCAAGTAGGGGCTCCTAAGTCGGGAAGGCTCGATTACCAACATAGCGCCCCGATGCGGCTATATCTCCCCGTGTCGAGGCACGACTTAGAAACATAACCGCATTGAAAGCAATGTCATAAGTGAGGTAATCTTCACACAACCCATGTAATAAATAAGGGAAAGAGATACATAGTTGGCTTACGATCGCCACTTCACGATACATAAATAAACATCCATCATTGAGTACACTCAAGGTCCGACTACGGAACCAAAATAAAGAAGATACCCCAAATGCTACAGATCCCGATCGTCCCAAGCTGGGCACCACTCACGATCATCAGGAAAAGACACATAATAACGACCACGTTCCTCGTCGAACTCCACTTGAGCTCGGTTGAGTCACTGCTTGGCATCGTCGGAACTGCAACTGTTTTGGAAGTATCATGAGTCACGGGGACTCGGCAATCTCACACCAGCGAGATCAAGACTATTTAAGCTTATAGGAAGGACAGAGTAGTAAAGTGGAGCTGCAGCAGCGACTAGCATATATGGTGGCTACATACATAAAAAGAGGCGAGAAGAGGAGCAAAGCACGGTCGTGAAACTAGTAGCGATCAAGAAGTGATCTGAACTACTTCGTCGGACATAACTCCAACACCGTGTTCACTTCCGGACTCCATGAGAAGAGACCATCACAGTTACACCTTGATTGATGTGTATTTTATTTGAGGTCAACTTTGGGTTTTCTACAACGGACATTAACAAATTCCCATCTGCCTCATAACATGAGCACGGCTTTGAAAGATATTACCTGCGGGGTGTCCCAACAGCCCATTATAAGCTCTCACGGTCAGCGAAGGATATTCCTTCTACGGGAAGACCGATCAATCTCGGAATCCCGGACTACAAGACATTTCGACAGCAATAAAACAAGACCAGCAAAGCCACCCGATTGTGCCGACAAATCCCGATAGGAGCTGCACATATCTCGTTCTCGAGGCACATCCGGATGAGCAAGCGTCAACGGGTAAAACCAGACCTCAAGTTGCCTTGGTGGCCCATGAGGGCTCTAGTTTGGACCAACTTTCGAAGGAGCATTGGTCGGGGGTTAAAATAAAGATGACCCTCGGGCTCGCGAAAACCGGGGAAAAAGGCTTAGGTGGCAAATGGTAAAACCAAAGTTGGGCCTTCTTTGGGCGAGTCTTATTCAAAGCGAACTGTCAAGGGGTCCCATAAATCACCCAACCGTGTAAGAGCGAAATCAAGGAACATAACACGGTATGGCGGAAACTAGGGTGGCAAGAGTGGAACAAAACACCGGGCATAAGGCGAGCCTTCCACCCTTTACCAAGTATATAGATGTATTAATTATAGCAGATATATATTGTGATATCCCCAACAAGTAAACATGTTCCAAAAGGAACAACATCTCCATGTTCAACAAGGAACAAACTTCAACTTCACTGCAACTATAGCGCTATAAGAGGGCTGAGCAAAGCGGTAACATAGCCAATCAGCGGTTTGCTAGGAAAGGATGGTTAGGGGCTGACATGGCAATATGGGTGGCATGATATAGCAAGTGGTAGGCATCGCAGCATAGGCATAGCAAAGAAGCGAGCAACTAGCATAGCAAAGATAGAAGTGATTTGAGGTATGGTCATCTTGCGCAATGTTCTCGAGTTGTCGAAAGCTTGATCCTCGTAAGCGTTCTCAACAGGTTCCTCGTTCACGTACTCGTCTCGGCTCTACCCAAAGCAACAACACAAACAAAGGAACCACAATAAATCACGGTGCAATGCACAATCAACATGATGCAAAACATGACATGATATGCGGGATGTGATATGCAATGCGTATATGCGCTCGGAAGGTAAATGATGAACCAGGCATCAACTTGGCAAACCAAGTATGCCACTGGAAAGATGAGATGATTTGGTTGAAATCGATATAAAGATCACGGAATCGGATGCACGGTTTGCAAATGACAAGCAAAACAAGAATGGCACAAATCTGCCATTAACAGCATGATGCCACTTAGCAAGCAACAATTAATTAAGCTACTGCACCCAAACGTATCAACAAAGTACATGGCAGTGATCTACACAAGATGCTCGACAAAAGATGAGCACTGAGCTACGGCTAGTTCACATCATAACAGGTTCAAACAAGCATGGCAAAAGTGCACAAAATATCAGGCTGGACATGGCAAAAACAGCATCAGGTTGCAATGTTCAGAGCAACAAAACTACATGCTACAGGAACTTAAAATAGCAAAACATGGCATGGCATGAATCTACTCAAAGCATAGAACAAAAGTCCCTTACTGACCATAAGCCAAAAAGGATCAGAAAATATAGTAACACCCATGTCAATATTGAAAGTTTCGTTAACAGATTCAGCAACATGGCATGTCAAAAACTGATAACAAGTAGGCATGTTTACAAGCTCAATGCACTCACTACAGAGCCTTATATGATAAACTAAGCATACATACATCAAGAAGACATGGCATAGAAGACATACATGGCAAGAACAATAACATAGCATACATGGATCAACCACAACAACCTAGGCAAAATTGAATAACATGTAAACAATCTGCCAGGAAACATTTGATAGCAAAAGTAGAGCTCGATTGACTCAAGCTATGGCACTCCATAATTGCAAACAAAGGCATGGATGGATAGAGCAAGACATGTTTTACAAAACATCCTTACTGAAGTATCTCAAAATATGCATAGATCTCTCGGTATCATCAAGTTAACATGGCATCAAAATCAGCTAAAACAGGGCTGAAATCAGCAACATCAGGACACCTACTTTGCATGCTTGTGCTAGTCACCACATAGATCACAAAAATACATGGCATACACCCCTGGAAAGATGGCATGGCATATTTCAAAACACATGTAGGACTCAAATTCATAGGGTGCACACATTAATCATGGCAAAAATAACAAAAGTGCAAGTTCTGTTAAGAAACAGAAACTAACATCACATAGCACTCTTCCAACAGCATTTCGGGCATCAAGATGAGCTCAAATGAAAATGATGCAATGAGATGAAATGATCTACTCTTGAGGCGAACATTTTGACATATTATCTGCATAAAATGGATCTACAGATGCAAAGATATACCACGTTGAAAATGCAACAAAATCATCATTGAGATAAAAGACTTAGAAGAAAAAAAGGAGGAGAAGAAGTCGGCGGCCGAGGATCGGATCGGATCGGATCGGGATCGAGGCAGCGAAGAGGCGGAAGCCAGGAGGAGGAGGGCGGCGGCCAGGCAAGCCTTGGCGGGCGAAGCCTTGAGGCGGGCAGTGAGGCAATGAGGCCAGCCGTGGGCCATGAGCCAGGTGGCAGATGAGTGCCGGCAGTGGCAGAGGCAGCCAGGCATGGAGCCAGCGGGGGAGCGGAGCGGCAGGGCAGAGGCGGAGGCGGCAGCGAGGCCTTCAGCCAGGCCTTGGCGTCGGCAGCCAAGCAGCAGCCATGGAGCCAGTGGGCAGCCAGTGGCATGTGTGTGTGTGTGGCAGTGTGTGCACGTGACCCAGTTGGCAGCCAGCGTAGGCGGCGCGTCCGGCTCGGCCGGGCGTGTCCGCCGTGTGGAGGAGGAAATTTTAGGGTTTAGGGAGGAATGATCCGGATTTGGAGGGAGGTGTTTAAATAGGCATAGAGGAGCTAGGAGAGTCAAATGAGGTGTAGTTTTCGCCCACGATCGTGATCGAGCAGACGGAGAGCATGGAAGTGACTTAGATGGGTTATTGGGCTGTTTTGAAGGGTGTTGGGCTGCAACTTAAAGAGGCCTTTGCGAGTCACGGTTAACCGTTGGAGTACCAAGCGAGCTCAAATGACCGAAACTTGACCGGTGGTCTCGGGTGGTATACCAAGGCCACTAGACAAACCTCGGTCCATTTCGAGAAGGTTTAGTACCCTTTGCGGAAAAAGCGTAAAAGGGACGCGGGGAGATAGGAGTGCGGATTGCAAAAGCGGACAGCGGGAAAAATGCTCGGAATCATGAGGCGAACACGTATGCAAATCGATGCACATGATGACATGATATAAAATGCATGACATGGACAAAATGCAAAATGAAGAAAAACCCAACCACGGAGGAATATCATATCACAATGCGAAAATGGCAAGAGTTGGAGTTACAAATATGGAAAGTTACTTAGGGGTGTTACTGAAGGAAATATGCCCTAGAGGCAATAATAAAGTTATTATTTATTTCCTTATATCATGATAAATGTTTATTATTCATGCTAGAATTGTATTAACGGAAACATAATACATGTGTGAATACATAGACAAGCAGATAGTCACTAGTATGCCTCTACTAGACTAGCTCATTAATCAAAGATGGTTATGTTTCCTAACCATAGACATGTGTTGTCATTTGATTAATGGGATCACATCATTAGGAGAATGATGTGATTGACATGACCCATTCCGTTAGCTTAGCACTTGATCGTTTAGTATATTGCTATTGCTTTCTTCATGACCTATACATGTTCACTGTAACTATGAGATTATGCAACTCCGTTTACGGAGGAACACTTTGGGTACTACCAAGCGTCTGGCGTAAGCTGGGTGATTATAAAGGAGTACTACAGGTGTCTCCAAAGGTACTTGTTGGGTTGGCGTATTTGAGATTAGGTTTTGTCACTCCGATTGTCGGAGAGGTATCTCTGGGCCTTCTCGGTAATACACATCACATAAGCCTTGCAAGCATTGCAACTAATGAGTTAGTTGTGAGATGATGTATTACGGAGCGAGTAAAGAGACTTACGGTAGCGAGATTGAACTAGGTATTGGATACCGAGCGATCGAATCTCGGGTAAGTAACATACCGATGACAAAGGAACAACGTATGTCGTTATGCGGTTTGACCGATAAAGATCTTCGTAGAATATGTAGGAACCAATATGGGCATCCAGGTTCCGCTATTGGTTATTGACCGAGAATGGTTCTAGGTCATGTCTACATAGTTCTCGAACCCGTAGAGTCCTTGCAACAACGTTTGATGACAGTTCATTATGAGTTTATAAGTTTTGATGTACGAAGGTTGTTGAGTCCGGATGTGATCACGGACATGACGAGGAGTCTCGAAATGGTCGAGACATAAAGATTGATATATTGGAAGCCTATGTTTGGACTTGGAAGGTTCGGATGAAAGCAGGGCGTTCTGGAAACGGGGGTTACGGAACCCCGAAGTCAATGGGCCTTGATGGGCCATAGGGAGAAGAGGAAGGGCGGCCAGGGGGGCAGGCGCGCCCCCTCCCCTCTAGTCGAATAGGACAAGGAGAGGCGCCCCTCCCTCTTCCCCTCCCAATCTAATCCAACTAGGAAGGGAGTCCTACTCGGTGGGAGTAGGACTCCTCGGCAGCCCCCTAGGGCTGGCCGCACCCCCTTGCTCCTTTATATCACGGGGCAGGGGCACCCCATGACACACAAGTTGATCTCGGATCGTTCCTTAGCCGTGTCGGTGCCCCCTCCACCATATTCCACTTGGTCATATCGTCGCGGAGCTTAAGCGAAGCCTGCGCGGATGAAGTCATATCGTCGCGGAGCTTAAGCGAAGCCCTGCGTCGGTGGAGCATCATCATCGTCCTGCTGCGCCGTCGTCTTGTGGAACTCATCCCGACGCTTTGCTGGATCGGGCCGGGGATCGTCATCGAGCTGAGCGTGTGCTGCAGAACTTCGGAGGTGCCGTCGTTCGGTGCTTGGATCGGTCGGATCGTGAAGGCGTCGACTACATCAACAGCGTTGTTATAGCGCTTCGCTTTCGGTCTCACTGAGTGCGTGGACGGACACTCTCCCTCTCGTTGCTATGCCATCACCATGGTCTTGCGTGTGCGTAGGAAATTTTTGAAATTACTCGTTCCCCAGCGATGGCATCGAGCCTGGTTTTATCGTTGATGTCATATGCGAGTAGAACACAAGTGAGTTGTGGGCGCATAAGTCATCTGCTTACCAGCATGTCATACTTTGGTTGGCGGTATTGTGAGATGAAGCGGCCGGACCGACATTACAGCGTCGCTTTACGAGACTGGTTTCACCGCTTGAGCACTAGTTGCTTAAAGGTGACGGCGGGTGTCTGTTTCTCTCACTTTAGTTGAACCGAGTGTGGCTCGCCCGGTCCTTGCGAAGGTTAAAACAGCACCAACTTGACAAACTATCGTTGTGGTTTTGATGCGTAGGTAAAGCGGTTCTTGCTCAGCCCGTAGCAGCCACGTAAAACTTGCAACAACAAAGTAGAGGGCGTCTAACTTGTTTTTGCAGGGCATGTTGTGATGTGATGTGGTCAAGGCGTGATGCTATATTTTATTGTATGAGATGATCATGTTTTGTAACGAGTTATCGGCAGCTGGCGAGGAGCCATATGGTTGTCGCTTTATTGTATGAAATGCAAAAGCCATGTAATTGCTTTACTTTATCACTAAGCGATAGCGATAGTCGTAGAAGCAATAGTTGGCGAGGCGACAACGATGCTACGATGGAGATCAAGGTGTCGCGCGCGGTGGCGATGGTGATCATGGCGGTGCTTGGCGATGGAATCACAAGCACAAGATGATGATGACCATATCATATCACTTATATTGATTGCATGTGATGTTTATCCTTTATGCATCTTATCTTGCTTTGATTGCGGTAGCATTATAAGATGATCTCTCACTAAAATTATCAAGAAGTGTTCTCCACAGTATGCACCGTTGCGAAAGTTCTTCGTCTTTGAGACACCACGTGATGATCGGGTGTGATAGGCTCTCGTTCAAATACAGCGGGTGCAAAACAGTTGCACGCGGAATACTCAGGTTAAACTTGGCGAGCCTAGCATATAACAGATATGGCCTCGGAACACGGAGACCGAAAGGTCGAGCGTGAATCATATAGTAGATATGATCAACATAGTGATGTTCACCATTGAAACTACTCCATCTCACGTGATGATCGGACATGGTTTAGTTGATTTGGATCACGTAATCACTTAGATGACTAGAGATGTACATCTAAGTGGGAGTTTTTAATATGATTAATTAAACTTAAATTTATCATGAACTTAGTACTGATAGTATTTTGCTTGTCTATGTTTCTTGTAGATAGATGGCTCGTCTTTGTTGTTCCGTTGAATTTTAATCGTTCCTTGAAAGCAAAGTTGAAAGATGATGGTAGCAATTACGGACTGGGTCCGTAACGAGGATTATCCTCATTGCTGCACGGAAGAATTACGTCTGGAAGCACCGCTGGGTGCGAACCTGCTGCGAGAACAACGCGAAGTTGTGAGCGTCTGGCGAGCAAAGCTGATGACTACTCTATAGTTCGGTGTGCCATGCTACGGCTTAGAACCGGGTCTTCAACGGCGTTTTGAGCGTCATGGAGCATATGAGATGTTCAGGAGTTGAAGTTAATATTTCAAGCAAATGCCGGATTGAGAGATATGAAGTCTCAATAAGTTCTATAGCTGCAAGATGGAGGAGAATAGTTACATCGGTGAACATATACTCAAAATGTGCAGGTATAATAATCACTTGATTCAAGCTGGGAGTTACTCTTCGGATGATAGTGTCATTGACAGAATTCTCCAATCACTGCCACCAAGCTACAAGAGCTTCGTGATGAACTATAATATGCAAGGGATGACCAAAACAATTCCGAGCTCTTAGCAATGCTAAAAGCAGCGGAGGTAGAAATCAAGAAAGAGCATCAAGTGTTGATGGTCAACAAGACCACTAGTTTCAAGAAAAGGGCAAAGGAAAGAAGAAGGGAACTTCAAAAGAACAGCAAGAAAGTTGCTGCTCAAGAGAAGAAACCCAAGTCTGGACCTAAGCACTGGCGAGTGTTTTTTTGCAAACAAGCTGGACCTTTGAGCGGAACTGCCCCAAGTATTTGGCGGATAAGAAGGATGGCAAGGTGATCAAAGGTATATGTGATATACATGTTATTGATGTGTACCTTACTAATACTCATGATAGTACACAGGTATTTGATCTGGTTACATTGCTAATATTTGCAACTCGAAGCAGGAACTACGGATTAGCGAAGATTGGCTAAGGGCGAGGTGACGATCTTGGCGTGGGAAATGGTTCCAAAGTCGATGTGATCGCGATCGACACGCTACCTCTACATCTACCATCGGGATTAGTTTTAGACCTAAATAATTGTTATTTGGTGCGGCGTTAAGCATGAACATTATATCTGGATCTTGTTTGATGCGAGGCGGTTATTCATTTAAACAGAGAATAATGGTTGTTCTATTTATATGAATAATATCTTTTATGGTCATGCACCCTTGAAGAATGGTCTATTTTATTGAATCTCGATAGTAGTAATACACATATTCATAGTGTTGAAACCAAAAGATGCAGAGTTGATAATGATAATGCAACTTATTTGTGTACTTGCCGTTTGGGTCATATCGATTGTAAAAGCATGAAGAAACTCCATCTTGATGGGCTTTTGGAATCACTTGATTATGAATCACTTGGTACTTGCGAACCGTGCCTCATGGGCAAGATGACTAAAACGCCGTTCTCGGAACTATGGGCGAGCAACTGATTTGTTGGAAATCATACATCTTGATGTTTGTGGTCAATGAATGTTGAGGCCTTGGCGGGTATCGTTATTTTCTCACCTTCACAGATGATTTGAGCAGATATGGGTATATCTACTTAATGAAACACAAATCTGAAACATTTGAAAAGTTCAAAGAATTTGAGTGAAGTGGAAAATCATCGTAACAAGAAAATAAAGTTTCTCGATCTGATCGTGGAGGAGAATATTTGAGTTCTGAGTTTGGTTTACATTTGAAACAATGTGGAATAGTTTAGCAACTCATACCGGAACACCACGGAGAAATGGTGTGTCGAGCGTCGTGTCGTACTTTACTTGATATGGTGCGATCTATGATGTCTCTTCTGATTTACGCTATCGTTTTGGGGATATGCTTTAGAGGCGGCGCATTCACGTTAAATAGGGCACCATCTAAGTCCGTTGAGGCGACACCTTATGAACTGTGGTTTGGCAAGAAACCAAAGTTGTCGTTTCTTAAAGTTTGGGGCTGCGATGCTTATGTGAAGAAACTTCAACCAGATAAGCTCGAACCCAAATCGAATGTGTCTTCATAGGATACCCAAAGGAGACTGTTGGGTACACCTTCTATCACAGATCTGAAGGCAAGATTTTCGTTGCTAAATTCGGATCCTTTCTAGAAGGAGTTTCTCTCGAAAGAAGTGAGTGGGAGGAAAGTAGAACTTGATGAGATAAGCTATCTGCTCCCTTATTGGAAGGTAGTTCATCACAAGAAATGGTTCTGTGACAACTACACCAATTAGTGAGGAAACTAATGATGTTGATCATGAAACTTGAGATCAAGTTACTCTTGAACCGTGGGTCAACGAGTAAAATCGCACGAGTGATGCGGTAATCCTATTACGGAAGTCATGTTACTTGACCATGGCGAACCTACAAACTATGAAGAAGCGATGGTGAGCCCAGATTCATGAAATGGCTGGAAGCCATGAAATCTGAGATGGGATCCATGTATGAGAACAAAGTATGGACTTTGGTTGACTTGCCGATGATCGGCAAGCCATTGAGAATAAATGGATCTTTAAGAAGAAAGGCGCTGATGGTAATGTAGCTGTCTACAAAGCTCGACTTGTTGCGAAAGGTTTTCGACAAGTTCAAGGGGTTGACTACGATGAGACTTTCTCACCCGTGGCGATGCTTAAGTCTGTCCGAATCATGTTAGCAATTGCGCATTTTATGATTATGAAATTTGGCAAATGGATGTAAAACTGCATTCTTGAATGGATTTCTAGAAGAAGAGTTGTATATGATGCAACAGAAGGTTTTGTTGATCCAAAGGGTGCTAACAAAGTGTGCAAGCTCCGGCGATCAATTTATAGTGCAGTGCAAGCCTCTCGGAGTTGGAATAAGCGCTTTGATAGTGTGATCAAAGCATATGGTTTATCTGAGACTTTTGGAGAGCCTGTATTTACAAGAAAGTGAGTGGGAGCTCTGTAGCATTTACGATATTATATGTGGACGACATATTATTGATTGGAAATGATATAGAATTTCTGGATAGCATAAAGGATACTTGAATAAAAGTTTTTCAATGAAAGACCTCGGTGAAGCTGCTTACATATTGGGCATCAAGATCTATAGAGATAGATCAAGGCGGCAATTGGACTTTCACAAAGCACATACCTTGATAAAGTTTTGAAAAAGTTCAAAATGGATCGAGCAAAGAAAGGTTTTTACTGTATTACAAGGTGTAAGATTGAGTCGGACTCAATGCCCGACCACAATGAGAAGATAGAGAAAATGAAAGATGTTCCTATGCTTCAGCCATAGGCTCTATCATGTATGCAATCTTGTGTACCGGACTGGCGTATGCTTAGCGATAAGCTTGGCAGGAAGGTACCAAAGTAATCGAGGTGGATCCTTTGGACAGCGGTCAAGAACATCTGAAATACGAAAAGGACTAAGGATATGTTTCTCGTATATGGAGGTGACAAAGAGCTAGTCGTAAATGGTTACGTCGATGCAAGCTTTGACACTGATCCGGACGATTCTAAATCGCATAAACCGGATCGTGTTTTTATTAAGCGGTGGAGCTGTCGGTTGGTGCAGTTCTAAACAAAGCGTCGTGGCGGGATCTACATGTGAAGCGGAGTACATAGCTGCTTGAGCAGCAAATGAAGAATGCGGATGAAAGAGTTCATTTCGATCTAGGTGTCATACCTAGTGCATCGGGACCAATGAAGATCTTCTGTGACAATCTTGGTGCAATTGCCTTGGCAAAGGAATCCAGATTTCACAAGAGGACCAAGCATATCAAGAGGCGCTTCAATTCCATTGGGACCAAGTCAAGTGGGAGACATAGAGATTTGCAAAATACATACGGATCTGAATGTTGCAGACCCGTTGACTAAGCCTCTTCCACGAGCAAAACATGATCAGCACCAAGACTCCATGGGTGTTAGAATCATTCTTGTGTAATCTAGATTATTGACTCTAGTGCAAGTGGGAGGCTGAAGGAAATATGCCCTAGAGGCAATAATAAAGTTATTATTTATTTCCTTATATCATGATAAATGTTTATTATTCATGCTAGAATTGTATTAACGGAAACATAATACATGTGTGAATACATAGACAAGCAGATAGTCACTAGTATGCCTCTACTAGACTAGCTCATTAATCAAAGATGGTTATGTTTCCTAACCATAGACATGTGTTGTCATTTGATTAATGGGATCACATCATTAGGAGAATGATGTGATTGACATGACCCATTCCGTTAGCTTAGCACTTGATCGTTTAGTATATTGCTATTGCTTTCTTCATGACCTATACATGTTCTGTAACTATGAGATTATGCAACTCCGTTTACGGAGGAACACTTTGGGTACTACCAAGCGTCTGGCGTATGCTGGGTGATTATAAAGAGTACTACAGGTGTCTCCAAAGGTACTTGTTGGGTTGGCGTATTTGAGATTAGGTTTTGTCACTCCGATTGTCGGAGAGGTATCTCTGGGCCTTCTCGGTAATACACATCACATAAGCCTTGCAAGCATTGCAACTAATGAGTTAGTTGTGAGATGATGTATTACGGAGCGAGTAAAGAGACTTACGATAGCGAGATTGAACTAGGTATTGGATACCGGCGATCGAATCTCGGGTAAGTAACATACCGATGACAAAGGAACAACGTATGTCGTTATGCGGTTTGACCGATAAAGATCTTCGTAGAATATGTAGGAACCAATATGGGCATCCAGGTTCCGCTATTGGTTATTGACCGAGAATGGTTCTAGGTCATGTCTACATAGTTCTCGAACCCGTAGAAGTCCTTGCAACAACGTTTGATGTGAGTTCATTATGAGTTTATAAGTTTTGATGTACGAAGGTTGTTGAGTCCGGATGTGATCACGGACATGGCGAGAGTCTCGAAATGGTCGAGACATAAAGATTGATATATTGGAAGCCTATGTTTGGACTTGGAAGGTTCGGATGAAAGCAGGGCGTTCTGGGAACGGGGGTTACGGAACCCCGAAGTCAATGGGCCTTGATGGGCCATAGGGAGAAGAGGAAGGGCGGCCGGGGCAGGCGCGCCCCCTCCCCTCTAGTCCGAATAGGACAAGGAGAGAGGCGGCCCCTTCCCTCTTCCCCTCCCAATCCTAATCCAACTAGGGAGGGGAGTCCTACTCGGTGGGAGTAGGACTCCTCGGCAGCGCCCCTAGGGCTGGCGCACCCCCCTTGCTCCTTTATATCTGAGGCGGGGGCACCCATGACACACAAGTTGATCTCGGATCGTTCCTTAGCCGTGTCGGTGCCCCCTCCACCATATTCCACCCGGTCATATCGTCGCGGAGCTTAAGCGAAGCCTGCGCCGATGAAGTCATATCGTCGCGGAGCTTAAGCGAAGCCCTGCGTCGGTGGAGCATCATCATCGTCCTGCCCGTCGTCTTGTGGAACTCATCCCGACACTTTTGCTGGATCGGGCCGGGGATCGTCATCGAGCTGAGCGTGTGCGAGAACTTCGGAGGTGCCGTCGTTCGGTGCTTGGATCGGTCGGATCGTGAAGGCGTCGACTACATCAACAGCGTTGTTATAGCGCTTCGCTTTCGGTCTCACAGTGCGTGGGCGGACACTCTCCCCTCTCGTTGCTATGCCATCACCATGGTCTTGCGTGTGCGTAGGAATTTTTTGAAATTACTCGTTCCCCAAAGTGCGGTTCTAGTGAAGGAGCCTAGAGGCCTCTCTGTCGCGACCACAGGTGGTGATGGATCGGCCCATCATTGTCTCCCCGGTGATGCGGGTTATAAGCCTCCTCCTCCAATCGTGAGCAGCTTGCGTTTAGGGTAGCTT
>JAHIAM010003290.1:0-28263 GCA_021605205.1 Aegilops longissima
CTCATCCAACTCAAGCAATAATCTTCTCCAACTAGTTAGTCTTAAGAGGCGCACAAGGTGACCGGCTTCTATTTGTGTGTTTATTGTTTCATCAGCATGATCCTCTATTATAATTAATCACTTAATATCTCTTTGGAATAGGGACGCTCGGCTCTATTTTAGTGGAACTGCACAAAATGATCAGAATGTTGCATGCTCAGATTAACTACTTTTTTCCCAACATGCCTTGTTGATTTAGGCGCAGGCTGGGGATGTTGCTGCCAATGAAAGCATGGATCAATTTTAATTTAACACCTTCTCACAACTTTGTCTCGGTTGTGATGTAAATAATAGCTACGATACGCTAATAATTGAGATGCATTAGCAAGGAAGTTAGTTTTTATTGTTTTAAACCGAGCATTGATGGCAAGACACACGAAACAAAGCTGAAAGCTCACACCATTTACAATTTCATGTCATTTGGAAAATTATTGTATAGTCGTCAATTATGTAAACAAATCTTTGGAAAGCTTGATAGCATTGCCGAAGCCTCTTGACATCCAGAGTCCATGTGCCATGCACAAAATTATACTCCTTAGTTCCTAAATATTTGTATTTTACAAATTTCAAATGGGCATATTTTAGAGTGTAGATTCACTCATTTTGCTTTGTATGTGTGTACTCCTCCGTTCCTAAATATTTGTCTTTCTAGAGATTTCAACAAGTGACTACATACGGAGCAAAATGGGTGAATCTACTCTATATCTATCTCTATCGTATGTATATGTAGTCATTTGAATCTCTAAAAGACAAATATTTGAGTAATCACTCATTGAAATCTCTGGAAAGACAAATACTCAGGAGTATATTTAAGACCAGGGCGGTGCATGAGCGCATGGGGAGACTCAGCTCGGTCATTGCATACGTATTAATAGTGAGTAATGGCGGTCAAATCATAAGCCCACCTTTCCCCTTTGTAGTTGCTCAAGAAGCAACCATCAATATCACTCTTCTTTGAATCCGCTCATACTACTCCATCCGTCCTTTGTTTATGGTAGCGCTTGAGAAAAAAAGAATCTCTACGGGACCAAGGCGACTAGCGATCGGCTGAAAAATAGCATTAGTAGTTATAGCAGGCGTCTATTACTAGAGGAAATAATGCATACACACATGCATGCGATTACTTCTACCGGGTACACACATGCATGCACCTCCTCCGTAGTACATCGAAGAGAAAATTGTGGACTTGATTGCGGTTACCACACCTAATTAATTGAAAATTAAACCAAACCGTCTAAAGTCTCTCACGGTGGTGAAATGCATTGAGAGAAATGCATCATAATGGCATACACATACCTTAAGCGCAGCGGAGGGAGTATGAAGGTGCAAAACCAAATCACTGCGTATGGCGGTCGATTGACACACCTCCTCTTGGCATATCACAGACATGTGGGACGGTGTGAAAAACAGATCTCAATTGGCGGCAAAATGGCCAACCCGCGTTCCTTGAGAGAGGCGAGGCGAGAACACAGAGCCGGGCTCGCATACGAGGCCAAGATATATTCCGAGCATGGTTCGCCGATATCATCATTACATGTTGGGCTGCCGTTTTCCGCCCTTCTCCGGAATAAATGTGTACTTTATCGAGAGATTAAAAAAATAGTACTAGAGGCTCCACCATGCGTTTCTAGTAGTAGTACTACTCGTACTACTAAACCTTGCAACAGCTCTTAAGCCTCTTCATGTGAAGTCGAACAATGATGGTACTCCATGTTACGACTTTCTGATGTATGCCTTTGGCAATCGGAATGAAGCTGATGATGTCACCTCACAGGCTGGGTATGTTGCATTAGTCGAAAGACATAAGCAAGCTTCTCCTCATTCTCTGAGTTGACGGGACACACCAAAAGTAGTGCTAGTCCATACTCCCTCCTCTCTGTTAATGTGGATTAATCTTTTTCTGGGTAAATGAGAGAGCTTTATTCATATATAAGCATTCTTAGGGCGATCAGCCAAGACACTAGTCACTAGAAGCGAGTACCCATAAAAAGAAGTAGGAAGCGGGTGTTTCATCAAGCCAGACTCACGGCCACATTCAAAGTCACGACAAATGCAGTTCACACAAAGATGTGCATAAGGTTTGCTGACCTGTTTACATGTCTGAATAACAAAAAAATATGTAGCGCCCCGATTCAATGTTACACTAATCATACCGCCAAATGTATGCGCTCAAGATCGAGGACTCACGGGAAGATATCACAACACAACTCTACAAAATAAATTAAGTCATACAAGCATCATAATACAAGCAGGGGCCTCGAGGGAGCTCGAATACAAGTGCTTTCGATCATAGGCAGTCAGCGGAAGCAACAATATCGAGTATAGACATAAAGTTAATCAAGTTTGCCTTAAGAAGGCTAGCACAAAGCCCAGGAATCTGGTCGAAGAGGAACATGCCTCTGCACAGGATCCTCCTAGCTACTCTGGCCGTCGTCGGTAAGGCTACCGTAAAGTAATAGGCACCTCCGAGTAGTAGTCGTCATAGGCGGTGGCGTCGGCTCCACCAGGCTCCATCGTCACAGTTGCTGACAATCGAGTAGAGGTAGGGGAAAAGGGGAACAAGGCAGCAGTGAGTACTCATCCAAAGTACTGCCAAACGACACTACTACTACATATGCATGGATATATGTGTAAAGGGCCATATCGGTGGGTGAGCGCAAAATGCAGGAATAAGAGGGGATAGCTAGTCTTAGCGAAGACTAACCTTCGGACACCTGTCTTTTAGCAGTGAAAGAGGACAAGCTGAAGTCCTCCAAGTAACATCACATAGCAATAATCCTACCGCGATCCCCTGCTCCTATCCACTGGCGAGGAGGCGACCACAGGATTATGTCAGCACTTGGAAGGTGTGTTTTATCAAGTATCCGGTTCTAGTTGTCATAAGCTCAAGGTACAACTCCAAGTCGTCCTGTTACCAAGATCACGGCTATCAGAATAGATTAACTTCCTGTGAGGGTGCACCATCTTACCAGCCACGCAGTCCCATTTGGCGGACACACTTTCTGGGTCATGCCGGGCGGAAGATCAACATCGTCATGCCCACCTAAACTGTGGAGAGGCCAACACGGTCTAAACCTAAGCGCCGAGTGCAGGCCCCGCCATACGACACACACACTGCGTTGCGTCTGTGGCCGGAAGCAGACCTAGCCCGTGGCGTTCCAGTCCAATCCGGCGCGCTCGTCGTCGTGACGTCTGAAGTGCTTCGGCCTGATACCACGGCCAGGGATACCCATAACTACTCCAGCGTAGATGGTTAGTGCGTATAGCTCGTAGTAACTCAGATCAAATACCAAGACCTCGTTAAGCATGTTAAGTATCCATGAGCATGAACAGGGCGAGGCCCAGCCCTCTCTCTAAGCGGTCTCAACCTGCCCTATCGCTCCGCCTCAAGATCCATCCGGAGGGCCGTCGGGACAAGGTCCTTTCAGCCCCCAATCCGTGAATCACTCTCGGGTGCTCACAAGCGAGCCGACTTTAGTCACCACATGTATCATGTATAAGTATATAGTATATACCCGTGATCACCTCCCAGAGTGATCACGGCCCGATAATATACGGCAGGCCGGACGAAAGTAGGACCCTGAGATGAAAGTACTAGCATCCTATACTAAGCATATAGGATTGTAGGTAAAAGTAACAACTTGATAGTAACAAGACGAGCTATGCAGCGGTATAGAAGTATCGAAAGCGGTAACATGCTACACTACTCTAATGCAAGCGATATAGAAAGAGTAAGCGATATCTGGTGATCAAGGGGGCTTGCTGGTTGCTCACCGCGAGGGTAAATCGGTGGCGTGGTCGACCACAAGGGCATCGACATCGGTCTCGAGTCTAACGGAAAAGGAATAGCGGAGGAACACAACAAATAACGAGCAATCAAATGTAACACAAAGCAAAGGCGGCAATCGTTGTGCTAGGGTGACCTAACATAGGGATAAGCGTCTGGGTGAAGAAACATCGGGAAAATATCCCGGTGTTTAGTGTTTTGAAGGAAGGCAGGAGGAAAGTTCGAGTTGGATATGTTAGGGGTGCGTGGCGGACGAGCGGATTGTGTATCCGGATTAGTCTCGTCGTTCTAAGCAACTTTCATGTTGAAAATATTTTAATCAGAGTTACGGATTAAAAGATATGATTTTCTAAAGATTTTATTAATTTACGGAATTTAATTAATTATTTAATTAATTGAAAAATGGATTTATAGCGTCGGCATGATGTCATCTTGGCGTCGGCGATCAGCGTTGACCGTTGACCTGGTCAACGACATGTGGGTCGATTGGGACCCACTGTCATCTCATTTAGAGTTAATTACATATTAGGTTAATTAATCATAATTAGTTAATTTAATCAGAGTTAATTAAGTTAATTAAGTTAATTAATTAATTAATTTTATTATTAATTATTTATTTTACATATATATATATTTTAGTTTCTTTTCTTTTCTGTTTTTTTTTTGTTAGAAAAAGGGGAGGGCGGTGGGGCCTGGCATGATATTCCATCAAGCCCTTGAAGCAGTGGATATGAGCGGGCGCCGTGCAGGGGCTTGCCGGCGAAGCCATCGCGCCGAGGAGCCGCCCGGCGTGGCGAGTCGTGGCGGCGTGGTGACGGCCGTGGCATGTGTGGAAAGCCGCCGGAGTGGAAGTCTTGAGGAGGCAGGGCCAGGCGAGCCTCGTGGCGAGAGCCACGGCGTGGGCGCCTGCAGGCATGGCGACAAGGGGAGTCGTGGCGGCCTGGCGTGTCGGGGAGGGCGAGGAGGCAGCGAGGCGGGCCAGGCTGCGAGGCTGTGGCAAGCTCGACCAGCGGCAGTGGCCTGAGCTCCGGCGGCATCGGGCACGATGAAGGGGGTGAGCTCTGGTAGCGGGATCGAGCTAAGCGGCGAGGGAAGACAGCGGGCTCACCGTGGTCCTGCAGTGTCTGCAGTGGGCTCGGGGAGGGCTCGGTCGCGGTTGGCGTCGGCAGCCGAAGCAGATGAGGAAGGAGGGCTCGGGCGCGTCACGGGGCCAGGTCCTCGTGGCTCGGTGTAGAGGAAGAAGGGAGGATCAGGAGGTCGGGGAGCCGTCTTGGGCGATCGGAGGCAGCGGGATAATGAGGGAGGCGGCGTCTTCGGTGGCGTCGGCCTCGGCCTTGCAGGTGTCGGAGGGAGGAGGGGGCGATAAGGCGGTTGGTCGGGGCGAGCGGCGTGTGAAAAGGTCGAGGCCCCCCCGATCGAGCGGGGAAGGAGAGAGGTCGAGGGATTGGGGGGTTGGTTCGTCCCGATCAATCTGGATCGGGAGAAGCGTGGGCGGCGTGGGGGTGTGGGGGATTAGGGTTTGGTCGGGCATGGCCTATAGGCGAGGAGCAGAGAATGGGCGGCCGTTCGGTCATGGGAGGCAGTGAGCCACTTGGCCCAGTGAGAAGGTCTCTCTCTCTTCTTTTCTTTCGTTTTATCTTTTATTTATTTTACCTTTTTACTTTTCTATTTTATTTTAGTTCCTCTTTTATCTTAGTTTATAAACTATAAAAGTAGTCCCTAATTTAGTGTTAGCAATTAGCTCTTTGCCTCATAAGTTTGGGCAACAAAATAAATTAGTTTGATATTTTATTTATTGTAAAGGCATTTAAATAATTGTTTTTTGTTGTTTTATTCATCATATATTATTTAAACATTTTATAAAGTGTGGCTTCTCCACCATAATTACCTATGCATTATTTGGCTCCTCCGAATATTTTAGTTTTAATATTTGAAAATATTTTATTGCTTGCTTGATTTTGAATTTGAATTGAACAGGTTTGAACTAGCGAGTTTATCCACGATGCTTAGGGTGGCGTGGCATCATTAGAGGATTCTTGTAGCGTAATTACAGGCGTCACAATTCTCCTCCACTACAAGAAATCTCGTCCGAGATTTAAGAGGAAGTAAGGGGAAAGAATGCAGTTCACGAAATCCTAACGAATCTTCTCGGTCTTGGTTGATCTTCTTGAAGAGGCCGATCCATTACCTTGACATGTTCATTTCTCTGCTCTGGTCATCATGGTGATGCCGCCCTTTTCTCGGTAACTCCAGCGTGCTTACGAATAGGTAAGGGGTTATTAAGTGAGCGAACCTCTGCAAGGTTGACTATCTGGTAGCTAACATCGAGGAAGGTGGCGGAAAGTAACTCTCGAGCTGGAACTTAAGAAAATATCGAGAGCAAAGTAAGAAGGTACCATGAGAAGTTTCAAGCGGTGAGGCAATCATCAGATGCGAAGCAGGGTTCGAAAGGGTTGAACAGCGGGAATAAGTATTGCGTCCGATGCAGAATAGATCAACGAGGCAAGTGGCGTGAATTACATACAATGTCAAGCGTGAGGAGTAACCCGACAGCGAGGGTGTCTGAGGAGAGTCGGTTTCGATCTGTGGCTGTGGGTTATGGGCCCACCATGTGGTTAAAAGTAGAAAGGTTGGTGACATCTTGCACGATCATGTAAGCAAGGCATGTCGGAGGAAGTCAGGGTCATGTAAGCAACAACATAGGTACCAAGGCGAGGGGCGAGAGACCATTTTCTGCTTTCGTTGAGCAGGCGGACCAATAAGCAGGTTCTCGTCCGCCGGTGGTTACGAAATGTCACCAACAATAATGTGAGGTCTTCTTGGCGGTGTTGTAACACGAGGTGCTTGCACAAGCGATGGATTAATACTGCTTATATCATATAGATCATAGAAAAGGTTTAAACAAGCCAATGGATGGAAAATATGATCATCAGTTAAAGCGAGAACAATGGAAAGGAAAATATGTTTAAACACATAATTCAAGGGTATATCCTTCCCAAGGACAAGCGAGCAAGATATCCTGACGAGGAGATAATGTAGAAAACCCTTTAGGTAAGGGAGAGAAATTTCATGACATTACCCATACAGCGGTGTTTGGATAATTGAGCAAGAAACATTTAGCATTGGGCTTGAATGTTCTTGTTGAAAACCAGTATCACGGACATGCTTGAGATAGCATTGGCATGGTCTTGGTGAAGATCGGACTTTGGAATCACGAAGGATCCATCGAGAATAACTTGTAGAAAGCAGTATTACAATTCCCTCATGGATGAAAGGATAACCCTTTGAAAAGGAATCTATAATGATAGGTCCTCCGGCCGGAAGTGCTAGGCATGACATCATGCTCTTAGGGTCATCAAAGGATCAACATCATAACTCTTGGAAAGTTGTCCCAACCATCATATCGACCGAGATTGAGATCCGATTGGTGTCGGGATACCTCGGACTTAGGATACTGAGAAGAAAGGTGCAGCATAAGTTGCGAGATGACATTGTAAGATTCTCGGGAAATGAACTATGAAGTGATTTCCGTTAACAAGAGTCCGTCATTAGCCCAAGGAGAGGGCAAGGAGGTGTCACAGTGAACTCAGCGGTAATTCATCGAGATTCCCAAAAGATGGAATTCCACAATTAAGTGAACAAGGAGATAACATTTGTCATATCGAATGATATAAGGAAGTATGCTAGAAACATACACAATTAAACCTTGGTGAAAGGTGCGCCGAAATATGGGTTGGGTTAACGACCAATGTCGAATGGTGATTCAATAATCAATAGCCTAAGAATGAACTTTCGAGCCATTAACTTCAAAGAATAGGGTTGCTAGAAGGAAAGAACCCAAAGCACACCGTTCACGTGTTGGAATTAACATGGGGACCAAGAAAGAATGGTGATGGTGAGAAGTATATATATGTCAAGACTTCTCAAGAGGAGGAACAAATCTCAGAACATTCTTGACATAAAGGATGGTAATACTCCAAGGTAAAGAAGAACAATTCTTTGGGTAGCAAGGAACTCAAGGTATAACACCAAACATGAACAAGCTTGTGTTGGTGGGGAGGCGATATAGTGGTCGGTGATAATACAATTCATCGAGGGCAAGGATGGTTTTCTCATCATGAATTCAATTGATATCTGGATGAGCTCAGAATGTTGGCGATCCACGACACCTTTGTCGCGAGTTCATGAAGATATGTCGATCGGTGACGACATCAAGTCAAAGTAATGATGAAGTGAAAGGTTATTGGAACCAAAGTGCGTCACAAACTCGAAACCAAGCTTGTTGTTCAAAGGCGAAATGATATGAGCGATGAGGATCGGCGTAAGGTTAGTTCATCGTCGAAAATTGTGCTCCAGAAGAAGGACCGGGTATACAGTTAAAATCATCACCACAATGATATAGCCAACGGGCTAGGAATGGGCGTGGTCGGGTACAAACTTCGTACTTATAGAAGCTTCTTGAAGAGTTGTTGAACCGTAGTGCGGACTCGATTCGAGTTATTGGTGTCTTTAGTGTTTAATAACTTCGAGCCCGTGAAAAATTGGAATCGATTGGGAATGTAGCACTTGATGAAGAACTCATAAGATGTTATGCAGTTCCATGATAATCTCGAGATACCGGGGGTAATACTCGATGACGGATCAAAGTAGAGGTTGGATTTGGGGTTATTGCTCTCTGGAAGACAAGTGCTAAAACTTGCACGAAATGGTATTTAAAAGAGAACATGGTGGAACCCACGATTGCAAAAGTCAGATCCACGATATAAGATGAACTTATACCAAAGGAATAATTAATTTAAAAAGAAGCTTTAATGATAAGATCTACATCGTGTCCATGGGCATGAACACAAGTTCAAAATTGACTCCACTTCCTCAATGCATAATCTTCCATTCACCTTCTAAGCGCTCAATGAAGTTGTAGTTTTGAAATTCTATCGGCAAAATACCGAGAAAAATGCGACTCGTGAAAACTTTCGAATTTACATATTAAGGAAAACATAGGTTCAACCCATAGGGGCTTCTTAGAAACATATGCCACAAGTTTCAAGAGTAAGTATCACAAGCTCAAAAGTAGAGCAAGGTTGAGAAAGTAGATGATACAATTTACCAAAGGCAATATGTATCCAAGGAAGGCTCACAAGGTTATTGAATATGAAGGGCGTTGTCGGATAAAATCCAACAAAGGATCTGGTGGTCCACAAGGATGCAGCGTGAGCATCGATTACTCAACTAGAGGAAGAAGAATGCAAGGAGATCAAATTATAGAAACAAGCTGACTAACTCGATTGTCAAATGCAAAGGAATTATGATTTCCAAATCAAGGGATCGGGAGCAATGCTACGATTAGTGATGGATAAGTTGAATAGCCTTAGGGTACAATCAGCGATAATTGGATTGATAGAGAACCAATTCGAGTTATAAGAATAGCAGCTCAGCCAGATAATTTATAAGGATCAATGATGATTGTGTGTGATACGCAAACATAGTGAGTCAATAGACCCAAAATGATAATGACAAGGAATGTCAATAAGACTACGAGACTTAGGGGATTATCCATAATGCAAGCAAGCAAAATTTCAAGAGCCAAGGCTCGGAGGATTTTCGGAAGATCGAATAGTATTTAGAATACTTTTGAAAACACATGACAAGCTGGGGATGAACGGATACTCGACAAGTGCGAGTATTTATTTGAAGGGTATTCATGTGGCAAGGCGCTGGGCAGTAGGCACAAAGTATTCTCGGAACAATAGAAAACTTGAGGTATCTTGTAATAACAAGATCAATGGTGGATGATCGTATGAATGGCAAGTGTAAGTAGTAATCCATACGGATTTATCGGTGGTCGAGGAATAGCAAAAGTGATGGGCACAGCGTCTCGAGAGAACATCGGAGAGTATCCTCGGAATCTTGAATAGCGGGCGATCATCGAAGTGAGGGCTCTCGGGAGAAAGTACTTGCGAGAACCTAAGGTTAGTCTTGTCCTTAGCAAATTCATTTAACCCGAATAGAAGAGAGTTGAGTCGAGTAAAGGTCGAGGAGTAAAAGATCCTAGTACCACCCGATGGCGGCGTGGGCCCGTGAGCACACAGCCAAGTTAATAAAAGTTTTGCAATGTCTAGACTAGACTTGGCCAAGGAGTGTGGAAGGGATTCCTCTGGCGATCGGCTCGATACCAACTGTGGCGCCCGATTCAATCGTACACTAATCATGCGCGCAAATGTATGCGATCAAGATCAGCGACTCACGGGAAGATATCACAACACAACTCTACAAATAAATTAAGTCATACAAGCATCATAATACAAGCGAGGGCCTCGAGGGCTCGAATATAAGTGCTTTCGGTCATAGGCAGTCGATGGAAGCAACAATATCTGAGTCTGGACATAAGTTAATCAAGTTTCCCTTAAGAAGGCTAGCACAACTTGGGATATAGATCGAAAGAGAGCAGGCCTCTGCACAGGATCCTCCTATCTACTCACGTGCGTCGTCGTGTGACTGCTGCGTAGTAGTAGGCACCTCGAGTAGTAGTCGTCATAGGCGGTGGCGTCGGCTCTGGGCTCCATCGTGCAGTTTGCAGCAATCGAGTAGAGGTAGGGAAAAGGGGAACAAGGCAGCAGTAGTACTCATCCAAAGTACTGCATAAACAGGAGCTACACTACATATGCATGGATATATGTGTAAAGGCCATATCGTGTGGTGAGCTGCGAGAATGCGAGAATAAGAGGGATAGCTAGTCTTGAAGACTAAACACGGACACTGTCTTTACCAGGTGAAGAGGACAAGCTGGAGTCCTCAAGTAACATCACATAGCAATAATCCTACCCGCGATCCCTGCTCATATCCACTGGCGGAGGCGACCACGGTTATGTCGGCACTTGGAAGGGTGTGTTTTATCAAGTATCAGGTTCTAGTTGTCATAAGCTCAAGGTACAACTCCAAGTCGTCACATTCACGAAGATCACGGCTATCAGAATAGATTAACTTCCTGCTGAGGTGCACCATCTTACCCGGCATGCTTGATCCCATTTAGCGGGACACACTTTCCTAGGTCATGCCCGGCCGTGGAAGATCAACACGTCGCAGCCCACCTAGGCACAGAGAGGCCAACAGGTCTAAACCTAAGCGCGTGCAGGCCCGCCATACTGAGCACACACACTGCGTTAACGTCTGTGACGAGCAGAGACCTAGCCGGCGTTCGATCCAATCCGTAGCGCGCCGCTCGTCATTGGCGTCTGAAGTGCTTGGTGATACCACGGCGGCAGGATACCCATAACTACTCCCGCGTAGATGGTTAGTGCGTATAAGCTCGTAGCCAACTCAGATCAAATACCAAGACCTCGTTAAGCGTGTTAAGTATCATGAGCCCGAGCAGAGGCAGGGCCACCTCTCTCCTAAGCGGTCTCAACCTGCCTTCGCTCCGCCTCAAGATCCATCCGGAGGCCGTCGGGACAAAGGTCCTTCATTTAATCAAGTGAATCACTCGCGGGTGCTCCACAAGACCAGACTTTAGTCACCACATGTATCATGTATAAGTATATAGTATATACAGTGATCACCTCCAGTGATCACGGCACGATAATATATAACGGCGGAGCGGACAAGAAAGTAGGGCCACGAGATGAAAGTACTAGCATCCTATACTAAGCATATAGGATTGCGGTAAAAGGTAACTTGATAATAACAAGGACGAGCTATGCAGCAATATAGAAAGTATCTGAAAGCGATAACATGCTACACTACTCTAATGCAAGCGATATAGAGAAGAGTAGGCGATATCTCAGTGATCAAGGGGGCTTGCACGGTTGCTCGGAGCGAGTGTCGTCGGTGGCGTAATCGACCACAAGGGCATCGACATCGGTCTCGGAGTCTAATGGAAAGAAGTAGCGGAGGAACACAATAAATAACGAGCAATCAAATGTAACACAAAGCAAAGGCGCAATACGTTGTGCTAGGGGTGACCTAACGTAGGATAAGCGTCTGGTGAAGGAAACATCGGGAAAATATCCCGGTGTTTCGTGTTTTGAGCGGAAGGGCGGAGGGAAAGTTGCGAGTTGGATATGTTAGAAGTGCGTGGCGGACGAGCGGATGCGTATCAGTTCATCTAAATCGTTACGAGCAACTTTCATGTTGAAAATATTTTCAGAATTACGGATTAAAAGATATGATTTTCTAAAGATTTTATTAATTTACGGAATTTAATTAATTATTTAATTAATTCGAAAATTGGATTTATAGCGTCGGCATGATGTCATCTTGGCGTCGGCGATCCGCGTTGACCGTTGACACAGTCAACTGACATGTGGGTCGATGGGACCCACTGTCATCTCTGTTAGGTTAATTACATATTAGGTTAATTAATCATAATTAGTTAATTTAATCGAGTTAATTAAGTTAATTAAGTTAATTAATTAATTAATTTTATTATTAATTATTTATTTTACATATATATATTTTTAGTTTCTTTTCTTTTCCGTTTTTTGTTAGAAAAAAGGAGGGGAGTGGGGCCTATTGTGATATTGTCATCGCCTGCCTGAAGGCAGTGGATATGATGGCGCGCGTGCTAGAGAACGCTCTTGCGCGAGGCTATCGGCGCCGAGGAGCCAGCCAGAGCGTGATGAGCAGCAGTGGCAGCCTTGAATGTGGCGAGGCCGTGGCGGAAGTGGCGCCGGGGAGAAGTCTTGAGGAGGCGGGCCAGGCGGGAGCCTCGTGGCGAGAACCCTGAGTAGGCGCGCGTGCGAGGCGCATGAGTCGCATGCCTGGCGTGAGGCGAGGGCGAGGGGGCGGCGGGCCCCAGGCGCTTGAGGGGCTCGCAGCAAGCTCGACCAGCAGCAGGTGGCCTTGAGCTCCGGCGGCATCGGGCCGCGATGAAGGGGGTGAGCTCTGAGCGCGGGATCGAGCTAGCGGCGAGGGAAGACCAGGCTCACCGTGGTCTGCGAGTGTGCAGAGTGGGCTCGGGGAGGTTCGAGTCGCGGATATGGCGTCGGCGGCAGCGAAGCAGATGAGGAAGGAGGGCTCGAGGCGGCGTCACGGGGGCCAGGGTCCTCGTGGCTCGGTGTAGAGGAAGAAGGGAGGGGCGGAGGTCGGGAAGCCGTCTTGGAAGCGATCGGAGGCAGCGGGATAATGAGGCGGCGTCTTCTTGCGTGGCGTCGACCTCGTATCGCCAGTGTCGGAGAAAGCGGGGAGGGCAGCGATAAGCGGTTGGTCGGGCGCCGAGGCGTGGCGTGGCGAAGAAGTCGAGGGCCCCTGCCCGATCGAGCAGGGGAAGGAGAGAGGTCGAGGGATTGGGGGGTGGGTTGGTTCGTCCCGATCAATCTGGATCGGGAGAGTCGTGTAGACGGCGTGGAAGTGTGGGGATTAGGGTTTGGTCAGGCGTGGCCTATAGGCGAGGAGCAGGGGAATGGGCCGACCCGTTCGGTCGCGAGGAGGCAATTTGAGCCACTTGGCCCAGCGAAGAGAGTCTCTCTCTCTTCTTTTCTTCGTTTTACCTTTTTATTTATTTTACCTTTTTACTTTTCTATTTTATTTTAGTTCCTCTTTTATCTTAGTTTATAAACTATAAAGTAGTCCCTAATTTAGTGTTAGCAATTAGCTCTTGCCTCATAAGTTTGGGCAACAAAATAAATTAGTTTGATATTTTATTTATTGTAAAGGCATTTAAATAATTGTTTTTTTGTTGTTTTATTCATCATATATTATTTAAACATTTTATAAAGGTGTGGCTTCTCCACCATAATTACCTATGCATTATTTGGCTCACTCCGAATATTTTAGTTTTAATATTTGAAAATATTTTATTGCTTGCTTGATTTTGAATTTGAATTGAACAGGTTTGAACTAAGCGAGTTTATCCACGATGTAGGGTGGCGTGGCATCATTAGCGAGGATTCTTGTAAGCGTAATTACAGGCGTCACAAAATATTACGAGCACTCCTATTTGTAACAGGATATGAGGCAGAATTAAGCGAAATTGTGGCGAGTGTTCCATGCAATCAACTTCCATTATCACCGCGAGAACCCTCGAAGAGAACCAAATGTGTTGAAGATTGCTTTATCATATTTTAAAAATATAATAAGAGTCTGAGGCGCTCCTTCATCCGGTTCCTAGTACTAGTATAGTACATACCTCTATAGACTATAGTAGTAGTACTAGTAAACTTTACGCAGTTGTTAGCCTCTTGGGAAGTCGAACAATAATAGTACTAGTATAGTGTATGCTTCTACTTAATCGACACGAATTAAGCATGTTGCCGTCCACCTTTGAGTGAGGAGAGCTTGCATTAGTCAAAGTTTCTCCTTGTCCTGCATGCATTAGGGCATCGGCGTTTTTCGTCCATGTGTACATGTGGTTTTGCATACGTAGGGGAATCGTGTATGGGCCACTAAAGGCGATCAAATCACACGGGAAGTTAGTCGAAGAAGCAACCATTATTTCATTCTTGATGACACGTCGCAATATAAAATGGTTGATATGGAGAAAAAAACCACTATATATACACTAGCGAGGAGCCTAAGCTACAAGCACCTTGCTTGGTTGCTCTCTTCACAAGCATAGAACGGCGATGGCCATACCGTTGGTCACATATCGGCCTGATCCATGTGGTGGGGAAGGAACAATGTTACTGCGTGAAGCAGCGGCCGACATCGGACGAGGGAGAAAATCCACAGTCGGTGCGTCCAAATCAGGGGTCACCGTGGTATGGGCCGGTGCCACGTCCCAACCGCCCTTCTAGCTACAACTCGACGTCCCAGGTAGTCCATCTTACTTTTGGAGCCGGCTTGCTCCCTTGCCTCAGCTCCCACGTAGATCCATCTTCATGTCGATCTTTCTCTACTTCTCTGGCTTCTACTTGTGATGAGTTTATGTCTCATGAACTAGTGCCGATACTATTATTCCAATCACACTTCTACAATATCTTTGCCATCGGGGATGCTCATTTCGATTTTAGTGGAACTTCACAAAAGCATCGTATGATCCAGGGGTGCCGGTAGTCTTTCCTTTGCCAGTTCTACGGCCAGGAAATTAAATCCTGTTTAGGGTTTAGGGTTTAAGTCGTAGTGACCCCATCGGTAGTTTTCTTTCGTTGCGCTCTCACAACTTTTGTCTTTAGTTGTGAAGTAAATATTAGCTATGATCATGAATCATTGAGATGCATCGACATGCATGTTAGTTTTCCTTTGTATTTGATGGAATATTGTAATGGGGCAACCTTGGAGTAGGAATGAAAATGGAGTGGAAAGTTTCCATTTTCGGAGAAAAAATGGAAGCGGAGAAAACTCAACGTTTCGATTAGTTGGATCGGGCCATCAAGCAAAACCAGCGTTTAAATCAGGTGCTGTCGCGTTAGTGTCTCACCCTCCTCCGCGGCTCGACCCCACCACGGTCGCTCGGCGTGCCACTCACATAAACCAAGTATCGATAAATCTCCCCCTGCTTGCCGATGGATCGCGCCATGGAGTACTAGTACTCTGGAAGAGATTGACAAGTTGGGGAAGGACAACTAACTATGTACGGACTCCCAAGAACTTTTTACATGCATGTTGTGGCTGGCTATTGCGACCTTTGAGCGGGCACAGCGCGTGCACCGAAGCGGCGCGGCGGCTCTCTCGGTGACACCGCTTCAATGCGGCGCCCGGTGAAGGTCGCGTCCGCTCTGGCGGGCATGAATCGTACCTTGACCGTTCGAGGCGGGAAACGCGCGGAGTTATGAAGAGAAGTGCAGGTTGGTCGGGAGGCGGCCGTGGCAGCGTTACGGGCGTCGCAAACAAGAGATGTTATGCGTTAATATTGCCGCTTATATAATTAACAAGCGTAAATAATGTGCGGTTGGACAAATATGATGGGAGGTGGAGATGGAGATGGAATTTTACGTAAACACGGATATGCATGTCTATGTCTATGTGTGTGTGTGCGGCGACTCTCGCGACACAGGCGGGGCGTGTTTGATCGAGTTTTCTTTCTTGGTATGTTAAAAAATTGTCAGCGAGTTTTCGTTTCTTTTTTTAGAAGCAGCGTATTCTATTTAAAACCACTGCTATGGGTGATTGTTTTACTCCATTATAGCCTCTTGTTTGATAGAGTTTCTCGCGTCTCTCTCTCTAACCCTCTCCATATCAAAACAAGATGGCGGTGTCCACACTATCTCTCCTCACGGTGTTCACAGATCCGGCGAATCCGTCCGCTGCGGGAGGTGAGGAGGTGCAGCGTTGGCGTTATGCGCCGTCGGCGATGGAGAAAGCCGATCGCATGCCGTCCTCTCGGGCTGGCGCTGGCGGATGAAGGTCCTCCGCGCCCTTGTTCGCTGCCATCATGTGGGCAGATCCGCCCCGCCTAAGCGACATCTCGCCCACTTGAGGTATAACTTCTTGTCTTGGTCCAGCTCCTAGGTTGCTGCATGCGGGTTTTCTTCTGTCGACTACTCTCCGACTCCCCATGTATAGTAGCTAGGGTTAGTCGGCTGGTCAACATCACCTACTATTATATAGGAAATGCCCTTTGGAAAAGTTGTCCTAATTTATGCCTCGGTGGAGGTATACATGTTGTTTCAACAAAAAGTACATGGTGGTTGTCTTTGTCATTGTCCATATGCCCTATTCTGCTGCTAATCTAATACTATCTTTGGTTAAATGAAGAAATGCTTTTTTCTCGGGTATCTGGTTTAGTTCCCATCAAGATAATCATGATGCTTACATTTGTTGGTGTACTTTTCATAATTCTTATTGACAATTGAGATGTCGTTGTTAATCTTGTAAATCAAAGTAACAACACTATATCCCTCATTTATATTTTTGGAAACAGCGATCGTATCTCCAAACCGGGCATGTCTTCCTCAATTTTAGTGGAACTGCACAAAATTGGATGGCCATTGTTGTTCCGCCTCCTTTGTCCTGCGCGCGTGGTTCTTCCTTCCTCGAGCTTGATTCTTGAGAAGAAACAAACCACGGTGAGGATTTGTCGAACTTCATAGGTGCCTCACCCAAACTTGATGCCAAATGGATGATGCATCACCACGTTGACCTATCAATGCTCATGGTTGCACCTCATGGTTGCGTCGGCTGGTGAAGCTGATCAATTTTCAATGAAAAACAAGTTGTCTTCCATCAGTGCTCTTTGCTTGTTACCCACAAAGATAGTATCCTTCGTCAGTTCACCTTGGTTGCGTTGGAGACGCAGTCGTCTTTCACGTATGAACCAAACGTTTCCTCAAAGAAGGATCGACGTTGGTACTAAGAGCATAATTTTTGTATTTATTTCTAAGCCTTCTCACAACTTTTTCTCTAGCTCCCCTGTAATTTTATTTGTCCAGCTATTAACTTTGATTTTAAAAAATGGTGTGGACTAAAAACCCGGATGGACGTAGTAGCCCTCCATTTTTATTTACTCCGCATATTAGATTTGACTAAAGTCAAACTTTGTAATACTCTCAAACATTTCCGATAATTGAAATTAAAATTCTTTATTTGTACACACTCTCACACGTTTCTGATAATTTGGCGCATGTATGGTTGTTCACTTAAGGCGGGTAGTGTACGCGCGTGAAGGGCGAGGAAGTGCGACCGGAGACAGCGATGGATCGTTAGTTCATCGAATACTCCTCCATTCCTAAATATTTATCTTTCAAGTGGTTTCAAATGGACTACCACATACAGATGTATATAGACATTTTTTACAGTGTAGATTCACTCATTTTGCTCCGTATGTAGTCATTTGTTGAAATCTCTAGAAAGACAAATATTTAGGAACAGAGGAAATGTAGTAGTTTTCTTCACTTATGCGTTAAATAAAGAGTTTAGTCTCGTACTTACACAATTTAAAATGATTGTTATGGAGAGAATAAAGAAAACCACTCCATTATATATTAGTCGTATACAGAGTACTATATGGGCGCAGCTTCATTGACTTTAGTGCACCTGCCTTTGGGTTTATGACAGGTGGGCCCAAAATATGGTGGCCCACATCATAGCCAAAAGCAGTGCGAGTTAAGGCAAGTAGCTCAGTTCATACTAAAGTATATATATATAAGCTGGAGCCTCAGCGCTTGTTCGCTAGGGTTTGCACTCTCCACACTCTCGCCGCACTACATATATATATATACACGCTGGAGGCTCAGCGTTCCTTTGCTAGGGTTTGCTATATTCACAGTCTCTACCCTCTTCACCAGATCTAAACAAGACTGCGTTGTGGCCTCTGTCTCTCTCACCCCCATCACAGCTGGTGAAGGAGGCGTCCGGATCCCGTCGCACCGGGAAGGGGAGGAGGTGCAGCGTTCACTCTATCGCATTCGGCGAGGGAGGCAATCCACTGCCGGCTGTGCTTTTCTCTTTCACCCAGCGCCTGTGCAGGAGGGCCACCGACCCCTTCTTCCTCACTGTCGTACGTAGTGTGGGTAGATCCGACCTCCCGCCGCACGCCTTGCCACATCCCGATGACCCTAAGGTTATTTGAAACCGTCATTGATCTAGCTGCATGCATATCTTTTTCGATTCTGTAGTCGAATCTAGGTCTTGGTTCAAAGAGGAGGGAAGGGTGCGGTGGGTTAGAGCATGAATCTAGGACATGGTTCAATGAGGAAAGGAGGGAGGGAAAGTAGTATAGACTAGCTATCCAGCCGCTTTGTTGGTTGAAAAGGGAAAAAGGGGGTAACCCAGTACACACATTTGTAAGGAACCGACTCTTTGTTGAAAAGGGAAAGAAACTGGGGGGTCGGGTAGTTTGTGCAGGACTAGATTTGCTGCCCTCACATAGGAAAAACTTTCAAAGAGAACAAATATGGGACCAACATAGATATGCTGCTTGGCTACATACTCTGCATCACCCATTTATACGTGTGGACGCACATGGTGCTGGCATGTCCCATGTCCCATCCACATGATCGTGCAGTGTGTTTTGAGATGGTGTGCTACTTGTAGTGGTACTGTTTTAAATAAATGTTGAATTGAAGCTATTGTATTGCTCTCTTTTCCCATTAAGTAGGGAACAAAAATGGTACCAACCTAGACATGATGCTTGTTGCTTTGTTACAACAAACTCTCCATCACCCCCTTTATAAGTAGATGGAAGCACATGGTGTTATAAGCCCACTCGCCCACAGAGCAGTTTATGCTTTTTCTTAATCTAATGCTAATGGTAAAATTAAGCAATGCCACTCTCAGAATTAACTCTTGAACTATTTAAAGAGAATTTCTCTGCATTAATATGAATCAATGCAACCATTTAGAAATGCTCTTGTCCTATACTTTGTTTTCCATCAAGATAAGGTAGATGCTTCTTTTACGCGCATGTTTCATCCTCCTTTATTGGCGATAATTGTTTCCTTTTTGCCTCTGTTAAATCAGGGATATCTATTCAACTTGTTGCTATAGCAAACTTAAATGTCACCGGCGACTTTACTTGATTTGATGCAATTGCACAAAACAAGATTGGATTTCCTATTAGTGTTGGCAGATTAAATGCAGCGATATTGTGCGTCATGACAGGTTGGTACTTGCCTTCATCCACATGATCATCAGGTGTGTTTTGACATGTTGTGCCACTTGTATTGATATTGTTTTAAATAAATGTTGAATTGAAGCTATTGTATTGTTGTCTTTTCCCATTAAGTAGTGAACAAAAATGAGACCAACCCAGACATTATGCTTGTTGCTTTGTTACAACAAACTCTGCATCACCCCTTTATAAGTAGATGGAAGCACATGTTGTTGTTAAGCCCTCTCTCCCTGGCTATTTATGCTTTTTGTTAATCTAATGCATTTGGTAAAATTAAGCAATGCCACTCTCGGAATTAACTCTGAATCTTATTTCAAAACTGCAACACTTGTTAGGGATTGGCGGGATTACCATTTTGTGGCGCATGTTTCATCCTCCTTTATTGGCGATAATTGATTCATTTTTGCCTCTGTTAAAACAGGGATATCTATTCAACTTGTTGCTATTGCGACATTTTGCTTCGCTTAATTTTGGTGGAACGCACAAAATGAGACGGATTTCCATATATGTGTTGAGATCTCTTTTAGATCTTCCTCGGGAGTTGTTTCAAATCTTGATCTTGAAAGGTCGATTACCTACTTTCCTCGAATTAACTCTGAATCTTAGTTCAAAACTGCAGACACTTCACTACAAAAAAAATACACTTAGTGATGATACGTGTTTGTCATAGTAGAGGTCACGTTTTTTGTCATGCATGTACATCCATGACAAATTTATAGCCGAATCAAGATAGTCATACCTTTCTTTGTCGTGAAGTGTTCCATGACATTACCAAAATTATCATCACAGGGTGTCCACTTCCATGACAATAAATCGCGCATCACGAAGTGCTTTTATCAAGGTGACCGACCGTGGCATCATAGTAGCGGAAGCTGTTAAGCTATCGGGTCGGTTTTGGATCCGATAACCGTTAAAAGCCGGACCAATGGGGATTTTCCGTGTAAAATCATCATTGGCGCGCGAAACACGTGTTGCCTCACCGTTGGGGCAGATGTTATCCACTCATTGGACAAGAGGCGCCTATGATGGTCGACCGTGTACGACTAGCGGTGGCCCATTCCGGTGAAAAAGGCCCGGCCTAGTAAAATTAGCGAGCCGACCCATATAAAACCTACTTGTGTCGAGGTCCATTTAAGCCCACGGCCCATCGAGATGTGCCAATTTGGCCCGTCGGCGGCAGATTAAAGATTTGACACCATTGCAGCCCATCGTCGATTCGAGCCCGTTAACGACCGCTATATATTTGGGCTCAATATCGGCCGATGAGATTTGACTGTTAACGGCCCATTTAGTGGATGGGCCATTTTTGGGATGTACATCTTCGGCCTTTAGCGACCCATTTAAATGTTGGGCTAATTTCGGCCCGTGTGTCTTTCGACCTATTGGACCCATAAATCTGATGGGCCATTTGTAGTCGGACACGAGTTTGACCTTTTAGTGGCCCATTTAAGTGTTGGGCCAATTTACGGTCGGTGTCACTTTTAGCTGTTGACTGACCCATAATCGGTTGGGCCATTTGTAGTCGGACTGAGTTTTGGCCTTTTAGCGACCCATTTAAGTGTTGGGCCAATTCTCGGCGTTGTGTGCCTTCGGCTGATTAGCAGACCTTAAATGAGTTAGGCCATTTGTAGTGAGACCTCGGTTTGGCATTTAACGGCCCATGCCCTTCATGGTCCAATACCAGCCGGTTTCTCTTCGGCTGCTAAAGGCCCACAACCTGATTAGGCCGTTTACAATCTGACTTGACTTTCGGCCTCTTAGCGGCCCATGCTCTTCATGGTCGAGTACAAGCCCTTTGTCTCTTCGGCTGCTAAAGGCCTCTGATATAGATTGGGCCATATGTAGCCCAAACTTAATAACGGCTTTATTAACGGCCCGTGAAATAAATTAGGGCCACCTGTTGCCGCTTTGATGTCGGACTGTTATTAGCGACCGGGAGGTAAGAGGGCCGACCATTAACTTCGGCCTAATGCGGCCCATTAACAATGGGCCCACTAAAGTTCGTTCATGTCTTTAGGCCAAATTAGATAATTTGAGCCCATTCGACGACAATTATGCAGGACCAAAACCGATCAAGCAAAGGTGCGGCATACGAGGGAATAACGTTGCACATCCGGCATATATTACGAAATTACATCCTTTGGGCAATCAAAGATTGATGCGGTGCAAATAAATAAGCGAGAACCTAACCATCTAGCGTCACAATCTGCAACCTCGGCCGAGATGGCGCCCATAAGCATGTGGTCAAGTTCTTGCTCCTTTGCTACACTATCTCGAAAACATTGATCGGTTGTTGTGCCATGCGACTCTGCACCTGATTCATCCACCATTTCCATCATTGCTTCAGCCATTAATTGGTTCACAAACATACATTTATTCCGTTGCATTGAGGCGGAGGATCTTGAGCAGATTCAGATGGTGATTTTGGTAGGCTTGTATTATTGATAGTGGAAGTGTCTCGACCCTTTGCATCATAACATAAATTGGGGCCAGGAACCAAACAGATTAATCATGAGTTATTGCCATATTACGGCCTAGATTCTTTGAAATAAACAATGGGGTTGCCTTGCTGTTTTCAAAGTTTGTCTTCTTATCTTGACAACCTGCACAAAATTAACACACTAGCATTGCTATCATTGGCCAAGTCGGATAATAGGAAAGCAACATTGACATAACGAGCGTTTACGACAACTAGCCTACACCAAATTAACACAATATGGCACAGCTATCATCAGCGGTAAGTGTCTGAAAGCAACATTGACACGGCGAATGAATGGGCAACGGAGAAGCACTACAATTCATGTGTGTGTGATATGAGATAGTACATTCATGCAGCTCGGTATGCAAAACTACGGTACATTCATGCGTTTTCCTTACAAAAATCAACATTGGCGCCTTTAACATTTTGCTACAACTAATTTTAGATCAGATAAAGGTTAGATTCACGCCGATTAACAAAATACATGCGATGTAAAAATATAGTGATATACAAGCAGTACTTACATCGGCATTGGAGCCGAGAAGAATTCCATAAGATATTTTCCTCGAATCTGATCCCAATGGAGGAAGTCTTGTATCGTTTAACCTTATTTCCTAAAGAGATGGGTAAGAAACATGTAGAAAATATGATCGAGAATGCTATAAAATTTCATGATCGAGGATCGCTACGCTTCTTAGAATGGAGTTGACATTCTTTTCTTTGGAATGGAAGCGGACTAGTTCTTTGGCCTTTGGAATCTGCTTATTATTAGTGTGAGTTGGGTTTCTCTGTCTTGGAGGCGATTATCTATGAAAAATGGAGTTGGTTTATTATCTCCGGCGTTTGGATCTTTTGCAAAGACCTGGTTTGTAACCCTTGATTCTAACATAGCCGTCTTCCCTTGCATGCCTTATATAGAAGAATGGTGATTCAGGTTATAAAACATGCTTTCTGACGAGAGATGGAATAGAGTCTTGAAGAATAGAAAGGCATGACATATTGACATGTATTCCCTCCATCCGGAAATAAATGGATGGGTCTAGGCATATTTAGTTCTAGATACATCGGTTTTATCCATTTTGCGACATTTAATCCGGACGGAGGAGTATGATGTAAAGCTAGGGATATGACGAGGACAACCTGATAAAAACACTTTGAAACCCCACTGCAGAACCAAAGTATTCAAACCCTTGATATGACATAGTACACTTATGCAGCTCGGGATGCAAAACTACCGGGCAGTTTTCCTTGCAAAAATCAACATTGTGGCCTTTAATCATACATTTTGCTACAACTAAATTTAGATCGAGATAAAGGTTGGATTCACGCCGATTAACAAAATACATGCTGATGTAAAATATAGTGATATACAAGAGGCACTTACATATACATTGGAGCCGAGAGAATTCCTGCAAGAATCTTTCCTTATAAGCGATACCATTGCAGAAATTCTTCTATCTGATAAGCTTATTTTCTAAAGAGATGGTAAGAAACATGTAGAAAATATGATCAGCATGCTATAAAATTTTATGATGCAAGGATCGCTGCACGCTTCTTATAATTGAGTTGACATATTTTTGCTGAATTTGGAAGCGGACTAGTTCTTTGTACTGGAATCTGCTTATTATCGGTAGGAGTTGGGTTTCTCTGTCTTTGGGCGATATCTATAAAAGCTGGAGTTGGTTTATTATCTCTGGCGTTTGGATCTTTTGCAAAGGCCTTGTTTGTAACCCTTGATTCTAACATAGTCGTCTTCCCTTGCATGCCTTGTATAGAAGAATGGTGCTTTAATTATAAAACATGCGACAACGAGAGAGATGGAATAGAGTCTTGAAGAATAGAAAGGCATGACATATTGACATGTATTCCCTCCATCAGGAAAAAAATGGATGGGTCTAGGCGTATTCAGTTCTAGATACATCCTTTTTATCCCTTGACAACATGTAATCCGGACGGAGGGTATGGTGTAAGAGCTAGGGATATGACGAGGACAACACAACAAAAAACACTAGTTGAATGTAAAACTGTATGCTAGCGGAATACATACAGAAATAACTAAGGCAACATACACGTGTATGATTGGGAAAATAAGATGGCATTACAGCGAGCACTAGAACAGCACTTCAATGTAAAAAACATGGTATGGTAGAGCGGATGAAGTACATCGATGAATAACAATGCATAAGATATTCAGAAGCATGATGTCCAAATTAAGCAGATGGCATTGCGATAGAGTAGAATGGCAGATACTTGAATTTGAAAACATGTTATCATGAATGGAATAGTCTTGAAAAAGCAGGAAGGCATGACATATTTACATGCATGATCGGCATGCTAAGCACATGGCATTACAATGAGTAGATACACTCCGGGACATTATATGCATGTTGTACCCATATCACAGGCCAAGTTAGAGCAAAAGACCTTGTGGGGTGAAGAGGATTCATCATCTTTACGCAAGTCTTACGAAGAACTGCCTTTATATGTTCCATCATATTGGGTATCATTGACATCAAGTTTATTGGCCTTTACATTGCTCAAGTGAGGTTCTTGCGGATATATCGGTGTGTGCAATTATATCGACATGCATGGAAGAAAACTAGTAGTTAGATTTATGTAATGAGTGCACAGTGAGGAGGCGACATAAATAGTAGGACTGGGGTTAACTAGCAACAACGGGTCTCATAAACTAAAGGAGAACAGGATGAAAGCTACGAATATGTATCGTTTGTACTCGAGATTAACTAGATGGCACACAAAAGTATTAAAGAACAACATAGGTAATACTAGAAGTGGTATAATACTATAATCACCAGCACTGTGGGATAGCATTGGTTGATGGATGATAACTATGGAACAGCGTTACCTAAAGAACAAGTATCTTAGCTGAACTGTGGAACAACGTTAACTCTGAACAAGACCCGTAAGAGATCGGCATGAATATCACGGTGAAATGTGATGATCTATTTTCCATGCTTAGATGAATAACAAAGCCATAAATGTTGCACACAAGTAAGATGAGGTACAACCTATCGGCTGCCATCCATAGGAGTGAGCATCATGTCTTTGACTTGTCGATAGCCTGCAATTGTTGTGGTTGTCCATGTCGACACAGCGCATTCGATCACGAGGAACTGTTGAGTGGGGACTATAGCTCCCTACGGTGTATGCTTCCCTTGTTGGAGCAGCTGCGGTGAGTCGGAAGGCGGTGTGTGCGAAGATGAAGATAGCATAATGTTAAACGACATATCTCTTTGATCTGAAGAAATACACTAAGAGATCAACAGACAAGATGCGAGTGGTCACCGTCTGTTGGTGAAGACTAAATTGGGGTCACTACGATTTTATTTTATTTTAGTCTTGTCCGATCTCGTTTGGATGGTTGGCCGTCTTGTGCCTCGGCCGACCAGCATTAGGAATCTTCCCGAAGAACCGGCGACCAGCGGCGAAGGCTGCCTCCTCGTTACATAGCCCAGCCAAACCCGCTCCATACCGCCTTGCTTGGTGGTTGCGCCGCCGGGCCAAGACTCCCGTCATCGGATCCGTGGCGGTACCTTCAACCCATGCAACTCTAAAGATAGCCATATAAGCGCTGCTTAGCGGCGAACTTGCGACCTCGCACCCTTCGTTAGACACCACCAACCGGCAGCCTAGGAGCTCGCCGCCTCGAGGGTGCTGCTTCCCATTGAGAATCGATTGGCCCGAATAAAAATTCAGACAATGGCGCCTAAATAAAGTGATTTGAGATGAAGGTGCGACCTATCTGGCGACATGGTGAAGTAAGCGGGTCTAGGCTGCCCGTCGGTGAGGCAGCCGGTTGTGGTGGCTACGGCGGCAGGAAAAAGCGATGTCGCGACGGTCAGCGGCTACTGTGAGCAGCGCGGGACTCGGATGGATCGAAGTTGGAGCCGCTCCGTGCCGTGAACAACGGCGGGGTGAATCGACTCGATGCGATTCACGTGGCGTCGTCGAGCAGCACGGTGACCGCAGATAAGAGCTACCTGACCCGGTATACGATGGCAAATGGACAGCGTCTCCGGCATTAGGGAGGAGGCGGTGTGAAATTGGTGCGGTGGGGGCGCCATGGAGGTGGGGCTGAGGTTTGTGGCTCGGGAGAAGGAGCTTCCGGGGAGAAGGTGATTTGGTGCCCCGAGGTATGAATGGGGCGGGCGGGGGGTGGGAGGAGTGGAACCATGTCTTCTGACGCATTTATGCGAAATGTGAGGAATTCTGATTCTACCCTTGCCTATAGGCTTCTCGGCTTGGAGTACATGTCTTGAGGTCGGGGATAGTAGAGTAACTTTGCTTCTCCCCAAATAGTGGGCGAGGCGATTTGGAGTGAGGCGTGTTTTGAACTATAGTGGGTAGTGGCGATTTCGAGCGAGGCGTGTTTTGAAATAGTGGCCTTGAGCTATTTGAGGCGAGAAGCGTGTTTTGCGACCATGGTTTATGAATTATCGGCACATGTCATTTTGGTCGGGGAGAAAGCGGCGCTTGGATGAAGTTCTGAACCTACCCTCGATGTACAAGAGGCAATTGATCGTGTCCCACATAGGGCGGTAATTCGCGTCTCCCATTTATTTGCTCGGCGAATTCCACGGCGAGAGAGGATGTTTAACGGTTCATTCAAATTTTGGGAGAAACGAGCATCCCGTCTACCTTACCAAGTCGATTCGGATCAAATTTTGAAATATTATCTTGCCACTTCTTTTTTAGATGGAGAGATGATGCTCGGGAGTAATGTGTTTTTACATGCTCGTTGCTAGCGATTTACTATATGACAAATAGTTGACCCACTCAAAAGCGAATCAAACCAAAATGAAATATCTCGATTCAATGAAATAGCTCGTTCGATAGGTCAAAATAGTGAACTAAATCCAAAATTGAACACCTCAATCGAGTAGCATGTTTATGCAGTATTATAGTACTCCATGAACATGTTTAAGTCAAATTAATGAACTTGTTTGATATACGCATATATCCGTTCATGTGTGGATTAGAGACAACATGTTCTCCAATTTAAATATTTGAATGCAAGTTTATATGAAACATGGTTTATATCAGTCTTTGATGCATAAAAGCGTGACTTCCCCTCTCCCGGACTCTGTTCTCACTCTCCTCTCTCTCTCTCTCTCTCTCTCTCTCTCTCTCTCTCTCTCTCTCTCTCTCTCTCTCTCTCTCTCTCTCTCTCTCTCTCTCTCTCTCTCTCTCTCTCTGGACAATCTTCAATTCATGCTTCTTGTCCGACACAAAAACCTTGGTCCCTCTCCTTTCTCTCCATCTCTCTCTCTCTCTCTCTCTCTCTCTCTCTCTCTCTGTGTGTGTGTGTGTGTGGGGGGGTCTTTCTGGATTCGCATGCATATATACCATCTATAGGTCTCTCTTGCACACTATGTATGATACTCTAGCTAGTCCAAGCTAGATATCTTGGGTGCACTCATCGTCTTTACACAAATTCCTTGGCTCTTTGGCTGTAACTCTCTCATGCACCACTATAGAGTCTCGGAGCTCTTCCCCTCTCTCAAACTCTCCATCCACAGGTCACACATACACATGCATATCTCACTTTCATTTCGATAGGCCCATCTAAAACTCTATCTCTCCCCTCGTTCTCTCTTCATCTCACTGCACTTTTACAATCTCATGCCCAGCTAGCCAAGTATGATGGTCTCTCACTCAATTGTAGGCACCACATGTCCCCCTATATGTATATGACTAGCTAATTTTAGTCTCCATCACAAACATGTGCATGGTCTATCTCGATTTATCTCGGGGCATGCGCACGCACTCCCTCGATCTCCCACCCATATAGTCCCCTCACGATCTCGACGGGATCTCTCTATCATAAACACACCCTCTCTCCCTCCCCATGCGTCCATGACATCCATGTGTCTCTCTCGACCTTTGTTCCTTGTTGGCAGGACCTCTATTTGACATGTGCTCGAGGGTGTCTCTCTCCGTTGCAAACAATCACACACTAGCTATCTTCGTGTATCTCCTGCCTCGATTTTCCATCTCGGAGATGCATCGTGATATGTTACATAAAGCAAAAAAACACTCTCTCTCTAATTTATCGTTTGTTGTCACTTTCTCTTTCACACACATACTCTTTTGCACACTTACTCATTCTCCTTCACACGCACTTGATCTGTCTCGTGAGGCACTCTCCTCGGTCCATAGCATATAGATATATTGAAAAGTCAAACATCACAAAGTTTGACCATATGCGTGGAATAAAAGAATTACATCTAGTGCAGCAAACATATACCATTAGATTCACCATGAGATGTAGTTTTGTATGATGCATCTTTGGTATTGTAGATATAAATAACATTTGCATAAACCGATCAAAGTTTCCAAAGTTTGACTTCTAAAAATTTACATCCTTTGCATTATCGGCGGATGGAATATATCTTCCCCTCTCAGCTATCGGCGCACCACTCAGCCTTATCGGGGCTCCTCAATCTCTCTCAA
>JAHIAM010003291.1:0-25139 GCA_021605205.1 Aegilops longissima
GTGATATGAGGTGTTACCGGCTAGATCGATGTGACTTGGAATGGGGTCTGACAGCGTTGGTATCGAGCTTTGACTGCTGTAGGATTACCAAGCCAAACTGGTGAAGTTGTGTCTAGAAATGCTTTAGTTATGTAAGGGAATTGATTGTGGAAGGAGCGTAAGGCTCTTTTTACTCCTTATACCTCATGGCCTTCGATCTGAGGTCATCCTCTTCTCTTCTCGGGGTTTAAGAACTAGGCTTCTCATCTATCTATCGAGGATGACGTGTTACTAATCCATAGACTTTTAAGATTGTTGGGTTTAAGCCCGATTCAGTTCCTACTATTTACGTATGATAGCTGTTGATCTCGGAACCTTGATATTGTGATGTTGAGTGGTTATGCCACCATTTTTGCAGATGTCTCAAATCATTTGAGCATTTACAGCCGTTATCTTGTCCGAGTCATCCAGGTCTCTAAATAGTCGATGCATTTGCAAATCCTTTCCTTCCGTTCGATGTCCTTTTGGTGAGAATAAGCACACTAATCGGTAAGTTGAGGTACTTTGTTGCCTCGGCGTAGATGTTGGAGCTATTATTATGACCCTAGGTGTTTAGGAAGTCACCTAGCAATTTAGCAATGCTTTTGTATCCCGGTGTGATGATTCGGCCATTATTCTTGAAAGCATCCCTTGATGCCATTTAGTAGTAGGTATTCTATTCACGGGTTCTTGAACCGAGATTCACCCTACTTACCTCATGTTGATAGTGTTTGCTAGTTCCTTTAGGATATTAGTAACTGCGATAGTCCTCGAGGTCCATGGTATTTCCTTCTTCCAAATACCATGAACTAGTTAAGCGAAGTTCTTTGAATTAAAATATCACAATCGAGTACTCTTGAGTAGTTCTCCATTCATAATTGTGACTCTGCGGTTCTACCTTCTCCCATGGGTTATCCAGAAAGAAATGTTGAGCTTTGCTCGACATACTAATCTATGCATCCACAACTCGAGAAAATTATATGTTCCTTTGAGTTGCTCTCTTTAGTTGTATCCCGACCATCCTCTATCGGTTGATAACCAAGGTATGTGTGCATTTGTTTATCGATGCCTATTATCCTTGTGGTCCGTCAAGCCATTCTATTTTGGAATGACTAGGAGAAACAAACTCCGATACCTCATCCATTTCTAGGATTGATGAGTTAGGATCTGTCAAGTCCTCCTCATTTGATCATATCGTCTTGCCTCAAAAGCAAGATTGTTCTCGAGCTTAGTAACATACGGTGGCTCGTGACTTTCCAAATATCTTCTTGGAAGTGTTACGGGTTGTTTCTGATTGTTATGTTGAGCTCGTGATCAAGTTGGTTTCTTGTGAACCACCCTTTCTCCAAGAATCGTGTTGGATATCCACTGAGCTAGTTGGTTAAGCTAGACAACAACTTGGAGAGTTGGAAGATAAAAGCTTGCCTAACTTAGTTCATTTCAAAGGGATATTCATGCGTGGTGTGTGTTGAAGAAAGATGATATCTTCATCGATTGGTCCCTGTGATCAGTTGCTGGAGCTATTGTCTTATCAATCCTTTGATTTGAGTGTGGGTTATCGTCAAATCAAATCAGTACCAACGATGCTCGTAATGTTGTCTTACTCGTGGTTGATCCCTCGAGCATATACCATTACATCTTTAGTGCGACCAATACTATCACCGTGTTCACATGATGGTGGAAGTCCAGTGATATGGAAATTCCGATGAGTTGCTGTTGAGCCCATTAGCAGCATTTTGTCTCCCCCATGATTCATGTTGAACATCAACCTAGTGTTGGAAACTTTGTAAGCAATGCCTTCGTGTTCCGTTCATGAAGCTTATGCTTGGATGGAAGAAGTGACTTCCTCTAATTCCGTGCATTAGGTGCAAGTTGCGCCATGAATTTGAGAAAGGTTTGTTTTGCTCCTCTGGAATCATCCCAATTCAGTCATGCATCGTCTGAAGTATTACGTAGTTCGGAGACTTGCAATCTTCGCTCTACATGTGTCCCTAGCACACCAAGCCACGATTGATTTGTTCAAGGAGAAAAGTTCCTTCTTAAGGCGCGGCTTATACAAGGACTTGATATCCTCGATGATGGTTCCTTTGGACTCGGTAGTGTTTTAATTGTGAAACTACTACGTGGTCATGCTTGTCTTGGACAAGCGTGTTCACAGGTTTGTAGCAGATACCAGCTCATGTTTTGGAGCTTGCTATAAGTAGTTCATATCCAGAATCTCTTAGCGCCATCTCGTCGAATTGTGTTGCAAACTTTCTTTTCAGACATCTTTGTCTGAAGTATCCTATTACCAATTGGATCTGAATCTCGAGGCGAGATATGATGATTGGAACACTCCCAATAGTTGCATCTTGTTCCCACTTGCACCACCATTGTGCCAATCCCCATGGGCTGCCCTTCGGTAGTTGCCATCAATATCATCTTCAAAGTGGACTTACCATGGGTCCCATCCATCTCCGATGATAAGCAAAATCATCCATTCGTTGTCTTCAACAAGGTAGCCCACATCATCCATTCTAGTATGAGTATGTCTTTTATTAGAGCCTCTTTCAACCAATCGATTGTGATTGCCTTAGGCTGGTATGAGAGTTTCAATGATCTACGAATCAAAAGTAATTCTTTTGCCACTTAAGGAAGAGCTCTTTCGTCACCTCCCCTAAGGTGCCCCATTTTGGAATCATGGCAACTTCCCTCGCTATTTTGAAACACTTGTAAAATTGTTTCCTCCGTCCTTACTGATGCATGTCTTACCTCTCCGCTCCAGAAATGTTTTTATGTCTCATTCCATGAGTTGATCTTGGATCATTAAGATGATCCTAAATTGTTTGAACCTCAAGAAGATCAATTCTTCTAAATTCCCCCTTTTCTTCTCGTGGTCATGTTGGATGTAGTTCTCAAGACAAGACGTCGAGACAAAAATGGTGATCGTGTCAACGTTCCTATGAAGTGCAACCTGGATCGTGAAGATCGTGTTAGCTTGTACCCCCTCTGTCTTTTTACCTCACGTCTTGAATCTCGGGACGAGATTCTTGTTTAGTGGGGGTGAGTTGTCACAGCCCTAGAAATTGTTTGTCATTAGTTGCATTAAGGCATTCATGTAGTTGCATTAAGGCATTCATGTCATCATGTTTAAATTCCTAAGAAATTTGAAATGGGGATGTTGAAACCCTAGCACCAAATGAATTCAACTAGGTTCAAACTTAAAACTTTTCAATGAACCCAAAATGCCCTTCATAAATGTTCACCATCTTTGGTCTTGGCTAAACCCTTTGCCAAAAATGGTTTCATATTTTTGGAGGCTATTGCAGATTTTGCAAGCATAAGTATTTGCATTTGGGCAATTTAAAACCTATAAATAATTTAAATGCCCAAATAATCTTGAAGGTATTTTAGGCTGTTGAGAATATTTTCAAATGTGCCTCCTAATATTTTCAGGTTTTTCATAAATGGAATAGTATTTTACTATTTCAAAACACGAAACGAAACAAATAAAAACAAAAACAGGAAAAAAAAGAGAGATAGTACAGGGCCACTTACACTGTGGCCGAGGCAACCTAACCCACTGGCACGTTGCCGGTCGTCTCCACCTCTGCCGGTGGCGGGCGGGGAGTTCTTGCAGGCGTGTTGCAGCCTCACGCCACCAGGTTGCCTGCGTCAGAGACAGCGTGGCCTTGAATCCCCTCCTCGGTGCCGTCCCGACCGCTCGACCCTCTCACTCTCCTGTGCTCCTCCCCCTCCTCTGTTCTCTCTCCGGCGCACCACAGCCCGCGCCGCCCGGCACCACCGCGGCCACCGCCTCCCCTCGCATCCCGACCAGCTCAAGAGCTCCGCCTCGCCGCCCTGGACCTCTCCGCTTGACCCACGCTTGGCCGGATGCCCAGATGTCGTCTCGCAGTCGTCTTCTACCTCGGGCAGCCGAGATCGCGGAGATCTCCATCGCCGCCCGGCCCTCCGGCCTCTCCCGAGCCAGTGAGTCTCTCCTCGCATCGCCGTGAGCTCCTACCCCTAACCCCCACTCCCTTTGCCGTTTGCATGCCATAGCCGCCATCTGCGCATGTGACCGAGCAGCGCCGCCTGCTGCGTGCGCGGTGGCGCTCGGTGACCGTTGGTCGAGCGTCGTCAACATGCTCACCGCCCGCGCGCAGAGACTCCCTAAGCGCCTCGCTGCGTTCGTTCGCGCACCGCAGCACCAAACCAGCGTCCATCCGAGCGTCGGCGCCGCCCGAAGCTCATTTCCGTCGACCTCGGCCGCCCGACTCCATCGCCACCACTGCTGGATCGCCCCGCCCGGACTCTCGTAGCAGACAAACCGTGCGAAATGGTCCTCCGTAGCTCGAGGCCGATCAACTCGGCGAGCCTCCGCCCGAGATGTGGTGCGCCCGGCGCCCTAATCCGGCGGCACGGCCGGCGTGGCGTTGCCATTGGCGGCTAATCCCCAATTAGCACACTAACGGACAACGGTGTGGGCCCCTGCAGGTGAACCCAGTCGGTAGTAGTTTGACCGTGGTTTAGTCCCTGAGTCAATGACACGTGGGTCCCACCGATCGGAGTTAACCCTGGTCAACTCGGTGACCTCTTTGCGCATGATAGTGACACAATCTTGATGTCATTAATCATTTTCTCGTTTAAAACTAATCGGGAAATTCGAAAATGCCCAAACTTCTAAAATTCATATAAAATCAACAGTAACTCCAAATGAAATAAATTATATATGAAAATTATCAGAAAAATCCAATCTATCCATCTGTACCACTTTCATGCATGATTGAACAAGTTAACCTCACTGAATACGATGAATCATGATTAGGGCAACTTATGAACTAGCATTTGGAGTTGGAGTTTAACCTTGTTTGAATTCCACTTCAATTAACTTGGCTTCTTGCTGCATTAGCTCAAAACACCAGCATATTGCCATGTAATTATCATGCATCATATTGTTGCATCGCATTGATTGTGTACTTTCTTGTTTGCGGTAATTGTCCCCTCTCGGTGAGCGGCGTACCGACGATGAATTCGATGACACCGATGAAGAACTATATTATCTTGAAGTGCCGGGCAAGCAAAACCCCTTGTTCATTCGATATAATCCCACTCTCGCTCTCTGCTCTATTTTACTGCATTAGGACAACCACGACTCATGTGTTACTTGCTGCTGTAGCTGAACCCCTTTATCCTCTGCATGACTGTCATTCCACGATAATTAGATGAAACCCACTAGCATGAGTAGGAGTTGTTTGAGCCTGTTGTGCCTACTCATTCATGCTTGTTTGTCATGCACTGCTTGCTTAGAGTTGAGTCAGGTCGATTCATCGAGGATGAATCGGAGGTGTGTGAACATGTCCTCTTGTGTGTGAGCTAAGTGTGTGAACACGATTTGGTAAAGGTAGCGGTGAGAGGCCATGTAGGAGTACATGGTGGGTTGTCTCATTGAAACCGTCCTCGGGGCTGAGTTACGTGTTTGTGATCCATGAACAGTTACTACCACATTGGGATCCTTAATTGACTCTCTCGGCTTCTTAACCACCTTGTCCTCTGTCCGGGAGTTGCAACTAGTTTATGGTGTTTGTAGGATATGTGTTGGAGGCCGTGCGTGGCGCTGACCCTAGGGGTGGGCTATGATCACGGTAGATACACCGTGGCGGTGTACCCGATTTGCCGTTTGGTGTCTCGGGAACCTGCACACATCGTTCGGGGCCGTTAGTGGAAACCTCGGCGGACTCCTGCGGATGGAACCCGAATAGGCGATAAACCTGGACTAGGGACTTGAGTGTTTAGGTAGGCCGTGGCCGACACCCTCGCTGGGCTTCCGCTTGAAGGTTGCAGTACATGTCGTGTAAGCGGCGGTAAGTGGTGAGCGTGTGTGAATAAGTACACCCTGCGGGGTTAATATGATCTATTGAATAGCGTGTCATGGAAAAGGACTTACGGGTTGCCTATATCAGTTCATAGACAAGTGAAAGTGGATACTCTAAAATGCATAAGATAAGCGTGAGGGCTATGGATGGCGTTCTCGTGGGGAGGGGAGGGCGGATCCATAGTGGTGTATTGATATGGTGAATATGTGGACTCATGTGCGCCACCTCAAAGAGTTACTTGCGATCGTAGTTCAGGATAGCCACGAGTCAAAGCTGGCTTCTGCGGTCAAACTCCACCACCCCTTTGTTGATAATGATGCATATGTAGATGGATTACGATGTAAGTCTTCTTTGAGTACGTTTGTACTCACGTTTGCTATTTTATGTTTTTGCGAGAGGCGTCGGTCTCGCTAGTAGTTCAGCTTGGACTTGACGTTTAGCTTGTTACCTCAGCTACGATCTTGTGCCCTCGGCAGGGATCGGTAGATAGTCAGGCTTCTCAGCCTTTTTCATTTGTAGATGTCTATACTCAGACATGTTAAGCTTCCGCTTGTGCTTTGACTTGTATGCTCTGAGTGCTGGGTCATGAGACCCATGTTTGTAATATCTCGCTCCTCGGAGCCTAATGAATAATACTTGAGTTGTAGAGTTATGTTGTGATGCCATGTTGTATTTACACATATTAAGCATATTGTGTGTATGTTTGAAATGCTTGGTATGTGTGGGATCCGACAATCTAGTTGTTTATCCTTGGCAGCCTCTCTTATGGGGAAATGTAGTCTAGTGCTTCTGGCGATAGTAGTCCGCTTCTGACCCGGTTCACGGAGTCCTGCTAGCCCACACTCTTGCTCTGGACACTTGACTGGCGGACATGTGTTCACTTCGTTCTATATGCATCCCTTTGGGGAAATGTCAGCGGTGACATCTGGAGTCCTGCCTAGCCTGCTACAGCCGGGATACGAGTCCTGTTAGCCCGATGCTACAGCCAGTTCACGTTGATGACCGACATGCTCGATGTGATTCATGTATACTGTCCCCATGGGTTAGTGCCGCTTTGGGTTCACGACTAGCCATGTCGGCCGGGTTCTCTGTCATATGGATGCTAGCGACACTATCATATCGTGAGCCAAAAGCGCAACGGTCCCGGGCCATGGTAAAGCGACACCCGTGGGAATACCGTGCGTGAGGCATAAAGTGATATGAGGTGTTACGGCTAGATCGATGTGACTTGGAATCGAGGTCTGACATTACGCGGATCTGTGTTATGGCGACTCAACTTGGTGGTCCAACGGTCATCACGGTGATTGGGGCGTAAAGATGCAAACATGGCGAGCTACCATTTCACAGTACAGCAACTCGGTGGATATTTTGAGGGCTACCGAGTTCCTTCACGTGCCAAGAAATGACAGCGACCAGCGGAACACCACAGCACGAATCGGCTCCACCTGAGCAATACCATCTGGCGTCGCCCTTGGGCGCCTCCTCAAGCCATCTGTCAAGCCTTCACGAGAATCAGATTCCATTTTGTGCGGCTCCCCACGAAGAAGTCGGATCCGACTCAAGAGCCTCGGCCAGGCGGCACAAGAATTCTTCAGATGGCTCCAAGAATGCATGATCGAAGCGGCCGGGGACTTCAGAACCCGGCCGGGGGCACAACAACTCTTCACGAACCCAGAGCTCGGCCGGGGACTGCACGATCGGCCAGGGACTTCATCAACCCGGCAAGGGCCGCGGACTCCAGCCGCCGCCTCCCGGCCAGCCGCCCTCGTCAAGTAGCGATCTTGGGAGTTGAAGAAATAGCAGCACCCTCATGGGCCCGGCCCATCCTAAAGTTCTAGTAAGCGAAGAGCTACCGACAGCGAAATCTTGGCTCGGCAAGTACAGCGCATGGCGGCAGCCTACCATAGTCAGCAGAGAGCTGGTCGGTATGGCGTCACTGGTGTCTACAATGATGCGTCGAGCGGAAGGAAAATAGCGATTCTTGAAGACATTCATCAAAGCGGTCACGGCCACCATGCAGCCTCAAGAGCACTCGTCGCCAAAGCCTTACGACCACGGTTTCTTCGGCCAAATGCCTAGAAGAGGCCAAGGAATTAGTCCAAAAATGCAAGGGTGCCAGATGTTCCGCTCCAAGCCGTGTCGATCGGCTTCGCCTCAAGACTATCCCCATCGCTTTGGCCCTTTGCTGTTTGGGGCACTGGACATGGTGGGACCATTCAAGCAGCATGAAGGCGGCCTAACTCACTTACTTGTCGCGGTGGACAAGTTCACCAAGTGGATAGAGTAAAGCCCATCAAGAAGTTGAATGGTCCAAGCTGCGGTGACTTTCATCGCCGACATCACGACTCGATGCGGCGTACCACACAGCATCATCACCGACAATGGCACAAATTTTGCCAAAGGCCTACAGCCCGTTCTGCGCGACACAAGGCATCCATTTGGACTTAGCGTCCGTTGCCCACCATGATCAAACAGCCGGTAGAAAGAAAACGGCCTCATCACGCACGGCATCAAGCCTCGGTGGTCGAACCTTTGGAAGCGTTCGGCGGCTGTTGGCGAAGAGTTATAACCGTCCTCACGGAGTTTGCGCGCGACTCCAAACAAGTCAACCAACTTCACACCCTTCTTCCTCGTCTACGGTGCTGAAGCCGTCATCCCAGCGGACATAGAGTTCGACTCCCGAGTCACCATGTACCCGAGGAGGAAGCGGAAGAAGCCGTCAAGGCGGCCTCGATCTCTGGAAGAGGGCGGCTGTTGGCACTCAGCGGTCCGGCATCTACCAGCGAGCCTGCTGCTACTACAACAGGGAAGGTCGGCGAGATCTTTCCAGAGGCGACCTTGTGCTCCGGCTGATCCAGCGAACAGCCCGGCCACCAAACATCGGCGCCAGGAAAAGCCCCTTCATTATCGACAAAGTGCTGAGCAGCGACTCCTACTACGATCGAGCGCGAAGCCCGAACGCAAGAGGGCGACTCGGCAAAAGAGAGAGCGGCCATGGAATCGCATCTTCTCCGAAGATTTTCTGATTGATGCAGTATGTACCCGCTACCCTTTGTGTTAAAGTACCAAGACTTGGGCCCCCGAGGCGAGCTCGGGGACTGCCCTTTTTGTTATCTATATGATAAAATTATGCCTTGAGTATGTTACTCTTTGTTATGCCGCTTGGCACGGTTTACGACTAGTCGACCGGGGACTCGCCGCCTCGCGCTATGGAATGCTTCCTGCGATCGGACAAGTAGTGTGTGGTGCCTAAGCCGTCTCTGTCGGAAGCCTTGACTTTCATTGAAGCGGTATTTGAGTGGGCGGGAGTAAGGAAGAATAGGCGCCCATATGAAAAATGGCTAAGGACCCAAAGCATAAACATAGCTTAAGCCGACTTCCAGCCTCTCTTAGCAAAGCCGACTCTTGAGTAGTCGACTTGCCTTCTATCAACTTGTTAAGCAGACTCTAAAAATGGCCAAGTACTTGCCTTCCCAAGAGTAGCCAAGCACTTGATCAAACGGCAGCCCTTGAGGCGGTTGTCCGGCCAGCAAGGTGGCGACTAAGGAAGCGGCAAAGAAAAAGCCATAGGAGCAATAAGCAAGGAAAAGCAGAATTAGGATAATATTTACACAGCATAGGCCCTTGGCTGAATCTTGATAGAAGTTCAAAATACACCCGCTGGTGGAATTGTGCGAATTAACAAGTTTTCAAAGACTATCAAAGAAGATAAAATAAAGGCAAGGCGGCAGCCTAGGAGGCGGCGGAGCGGGTTTGGAGGCCGGAGGCTGCCGATGTCGAGCGCCGGCGGCCGGCTGGGCGATCTCGGCTTGATCATCTCGGCGGCCGACCAGTCGGGCCTGGCTTTCGTTCTGGAGGCGCGGTCGAGCTGAGGCTGAGTCGCCGCTCCGTTTTACTGGCGCCTCCGTCTCACCTCCGTCCTCGCCTCGCCTTCCTCCTCGGCCTGGAGCGATCACCTCCGTCGAGTCCTCGTCATAATCGGGTTCATCGAACCACTCAATGGCGCCTCCCGCCGTCCTCAACCCTTCGAGGCGAAGCGCTGCTGTGTCCGTGTAGTTGGCGTCGCCGCGCCGCGCTTCGGCGGCGTCTTCGCAGCAGCAGACTTCTGCTGGGCCTCTTACGAACGCAGCCAGCGGTCGAGATCCAGCCACGGATACCACGCCTTGGCGAATTCCAAGGCCAGCGGCGCTCGGCCGGGCGCGGAACCTTCGAGCCTCAAGGCGGCCAGCCGCGACCTCGGCCCGGTCGGCGGGCGGCCCAGGGTACTGAAACTGGCATGTCGGCCATAGGGCAGCGATCGCTGGCGGACACGTTAAGCCGGCGCAGCATCCGATGGGCGACGCGGGCGACCTCGATGCTCGAGAAGCTGCTCGTCAAGGGTCCGGGGCGTTGGCAGCAATCTCGCACCATTTTCCCTCGCGCCTCGTGATAAGCCTCGATAAGCGATTGGCGCTGCGTGTGGCGGGAAGAAGTCTGCCAAAGGCGAAAAAAAGCAAGTCAAAAACCGAGTCAGCGGACCTATAGTTAGCGGCTCAAAGAAGGAAAGTAAAAACTCACCGTCGACGATGTCCTCGATTTCATGGAAGCCGGAGGTCAGCTGTGCCTCCCTATCAGTCCAGGAGGAGCGCTCGCTTTAGAACTCGGCTAGGAGAGCAGCCTCTCTCCTCTCCGCCTCGTCTTGCGCCTTTTAAGTAGCTCCATTTGCTCCGCCAGCTGCATAGCTAGCAGGTCGCGCTCTGCGGCGAGCTTGCTGCACTCCTCCCCCTTGGCCCGCAAGGCGGTGTCGGCCTCGCCCAGCTGCCGCCGGAGAGTGGCGTTGGCCTCTAAAGAATAAAAAGAAAAAGGACGTTAAGTCGTCAACTAAGAAGGTCATTTGGGAAGATCGGCCCGGCTGCTCGTGATCGGCCTGAATCTCGAGGGACTTCTGGTAGGCATGCGAAGAAAGAAGACTCACCCCGGCTCCTCGACAAGTCGGCGGTCCGCTTGCCCAGCTCCTCAACATTGCGGTTGAAGGCAGTGACGCGGAGGTTGTGATACTCATGTGATAAGCATTTCAGACAAAGGTGAATATGTGGAATTCACGGATAGAGTTCGAGCCGCTGCTCAACAGCGGCCGAAACTTCGAGGACTACACCCGAGTGGGTGCAGCGGCCTTACAGAAGAACAAGAAAAAACTCAAGAAGAAAACATACCCGAGCAGCGGTTCGCGGCGCTTGAGTGCGCCTTGAGTGCGATTACGGATGGCGTCGCCCTCGGCTTCGCATCTTCGCTGAATGTCGAGCGCTGGTTCGGCAGGCACATGCCGCCTCCTCGCACCCACCAGCAGGCGCTTGTCGCCTCGGCGTCTGGGATGGCGAGCTGGCGGCGCCCGGTCTCAAGGGCATGGCGCGAAATCGCCTTCTCAAGGCAATGGCTGGTTGGCGGCGACTTGAAGAACAACCGCCCGGCCTCGTCTTCAATCGGCGGCACCGGCGGGTCCGCCTGCTGTTTACCTCGCGCGCTCCCAGACGGCGGCGGAGGCGGTGGTGGCGGCACGGCCGTGCCCAACATGGAGGCCTCGCCGCCTTCCTTTTCCATGATGGGGTGCCCGCCGCTGACTCCCTCAGTCTGCCCCGTGAACTCCGGGGCCGGCGGTGCGGAGCTCAGCGGGGTGATGAGCAACGCTGATTGGAGGCGCGCGGCCTCCTCGGCTCGCCCGCTTCGCGCTGCGCAGCCCGGCCTCATCCAGCTTCCGCTGGGCAGAGGCCGCCGCCTTCTCGGCCTCCGCCTTCTCCAGACGGGCAGCCTCCTCCTCGTCGCGCTTCTCCTGCGTGTTCCGCTCCATCGCCTCCCGGAGGTCGGCGGCGGGGTCAATCCGCTGATTAGTGGCGGACATCTCTGCCGACCCATGGCGGGGGCGGCAACCCTCTCTAAAATGGGGAGCCACGATGCGAAGAAAGGCGTGTAAAAGATTTGGACAGGATTCACGAGAAGAAAACAAGACAAAAGCGAGAAGCACTTACGCGGAGACCGGTGGCGGCCTTTTCACTTCCTTGCAGGCGGTTAGCCTTCGACCGCCTCTTCCCGCTTGGTCGTGGCCGCCCCTTAAACTTCTTGACGGCCGCCAAGCAAGCTCGGCCCGGCCGGCGCTTCGTCGTGCGCCTCGACCACCCAACCCAGCGGAGGAACTCGCTCGGCTGGCCGACCTTCGGTTGGCGGCGTGGGATGACTTCCCCTGCGCCGTCATCTTGAGCCCGTCGGCGAAGGTAGCCGAGGCTGAAGTCGTCAGCCCCTCCTCCTCCTCCCGGCATCGGCCTCCGCCATGCCCCCCAAGTCGAGGGTCGTCGGCGTCGCTCTCCGCCCGGTCGGGGCGAACTCACAGGCGGCCCCATGGTGCCGGTGAGGGCTGCATGAGGGTTCTAACTTCGAAAAAACCAAAAAGATCAGAGGTCGGATTGGCTAAAAAAAAAGCAGAAGAGGAAGAGACAACTTACCACGGCGGGGGGGTTGGCCCTTGTCTGACTCCTTGCCGAACTGCCAATCCGCCGTAGATTGCAGTTCACAATGTAGTTCACCGTGTCCGCCACCTCCGTGTGGGGCATGTCCTTGGAGCACACCGGCAGGGTCCGGTGGCGCTCATCGGCCAGATCATATGAAATTCGGCCTTGGGCGGGAAGGACTCGGCGCGCCGAAGGCAGCGGCAGGTCGGCCCGGTCAAGCCCTCCGATTCGTCGGCCCTTTCGGTCAGCGCGATAAGCGGCGGCACCAGCGAGTCGGCGTCTGGCGGTGGGACCAGGCGAGAACCTCCCGCTTGATCGCCCGGCCGTGGGGCGGCGATTGACCGATCATATACGGGCGATGTTCTTCCGTGAAAATAGGTTATTGCCACATCTTCACCGACTTGATCAGCGGAATGGTGGGGAGCGGGTTGTCGACCACCGACCTCCGCATCGCAATGAAGGTGCCGCCACGAGCGGCCGCCCGGCGACCTGCGTCTGAGCTTGGTGGAAGAATTCCCCCCAGCTTCGATGGTGGGGAAAACGCCGAGTAAGCCGCACAAGGTGGCGAAGGCAGCCAGCAACACCGTATTGAGTGAGGTGGTGCGGTGAGCCGTGGAACTCAGAAAGCGCGGATGAAGCTGCTGCGCCCGGCAGCCCTAGGCCGCCCATGAGTCGGCGGAATCGACCCGCTCGCCCTCCTCTGCGCGGCGTTATTTCACCCGCTTGGCCGTGGCGTAGTCCGCACTAGGCTCTTGCGAGGCGGCAGCGTCTGGCGGAAGGTCGATGTGGTGGTCATCCACCTCGAGCCGCCCTGCGCGGAACATGCTGCGCGAGTGCAGCGGCGGAGGAAAGCTCATCGCCGTGGCGTGGCGTGGTTCGGTGCTGCGGCGACAAGAGGAAGAAAAGCGGGGAAGCGAGGCGAGGGAGATGGAGTGCGCGTGCCGCGCCCCTCCTCCCACCTACTTATAGGCTCATGGGCTGAGAAGCGATGGGGCGGGGATGGGATGCTTCGCCCGGGACCCCGCCCCCATGATTTAACCCGAAATTCTGCCGCGATAACGGCGTAGAACTAACGCCCTTGCGGCGCAATGGATCCGTTGGCGTGCGGCGCTGATGATGGCGGGTCCCTTTGACGGCCTGTCTCGTCACGCGCGTGGGTGGGTAGGCTGACCTGCAGCGTGGCGTCACGCTTGACGGAACCCGCAATAAACCCTTGCCGGGAAGCTTATCGAGCCGCCGCCTGGTTCCGCTTCGACATTCAAACTCTCCAAGGGCAAAAGCTGGCCTTCCCGCGAGTCCGGCTCCAGCTAGTCGGCTGGATGAAGGCGGCGAGAACACCAATTCCACCACGGAAGGATGAAACTGTTGAGGCTCCTCGGCACAGCCGCCCTTGGCGCCTCACCGACAGGGGACTCTTGCCGGAGTAATGGGCCCGGGTAGGCAAACCCGAGCCCCGGACCTTTCAAGACATCGGGCAGGCTCGCGCCTCAAGACCCCAAGGCGAAGAGCCGCTTTACGAGTCGGCGGCCAGGCAGCGTGGCTGCCCCTCACGGCCGAGACACGAGAGGCGGCTCAAGAGATAAGCGACTCCCAGCTGGCGGCTTCGGAGAAGCGGCTATGAGAGTCGGCCGCGACTCCACCACCTCCTGCCTATGCAACTACAGGACGGGATGGGGGTGCGGCCCCATGCCCAGCCCATCCTGCCCGTTCACGAAGAAGCAGAGCATGGCCCGATCGCCCGTCTTGGCGGAGATCTCCATCCGGCGCGCAGCAGTTGCCATGCAGCCCTGACATCAACCCATGGGGCGCCACGAGCCTGACGGCGGCTTTGCATGCGACCCGAGGCAGGCGGGACCCGCTGTCGGCGAGGTGCGAAAAAACGGCGAGGCGCCACAAGCGGACCCTTTGGGGTCGGCCCCGAGTCGGCCGGCCCCTCCCATGGGCCCTGCGCCATTAACGAGACGAGGCGAGGGGTACAGCGGTGATCGCCCGTCGGTGGCCTTGTTGCCATGACCCCATGACCAAGCCAACGTCATTAGGCGGCGGCTACGGTAATCCATGGCCGGCAAGACCGCCCAGCGGACAAGGCATCTCGACCCCATCTTTGAGCCCGTCGGCGAGGCCCACTAGTCGGCGGGCCCCGGCGATCAGCGGAAAGATGGCGACTGAAGGCAGGCAATTGGGACCAGCCCAGCCAGATTACCATTGTACCCCGAGGGGTAGGCCTATCTAAACCCAGGGCACCCATGCAAGAGGCTGGGCAGCTAATAGCTTTAGATACACATAGAGGAAGAGAAGAGCTAGCCGTGCCCTTCTCCTTCCTCACCCGAACAGCTCAAGGAGCAACCTTGTACCCAATTAGCCATAGTGATCATGCGGAGACCCCTTGAGCAGCGATGGGGTATTATCTCCACGGAGAGCCACAGAAGCTGGGTAAGATCATGGCGTGCATGCCTCGCCTCATCCCGTTTCCGAGGCACGGCGACGTTCTACTCACCCCCACCATGATAAGCCATCCTTTGGCATATGTCACACCAACCCCGACACACACACTAGAATCCTTGAAACCCTTACGCCCTACCAAGCCACAACATGGTGGGATCGACCTTGGGCTTTGGCTCTAGATCGATAAGACCTTGGCCAATGCTCAGCCGTGACTATCACCAATGCCTCAGCCCACTTCGTACCCATAGACTTCATGCGATTGCTCGGACAAGTTAGTTGTCATCTTTCTCTAATGACATACTTGTCTACCGAAAACGAAAGAAGAATCGTTGAGCTGGTCAAGGAACACACGAAGATCGTCATGTCTAGGAGGAAGAACTACACCAACCACCATCTTAAAGAAGTATACTTCAGCGTCAAAGACCATGTGTATCGCAAGCCACTCCTCTCTAAAGACAAGCATTTCCATGACAAGGAGAACCACACCAAGATTCATGGCCCCCGCCGAGATCACTCCAAGATTTAACAACCCCTCACGAGATCACTCTGAGGCGAAGAAAGCGATTACCAGCTAGAGTTGCCACCTGAGTTACTGATGTACTGCTTGCTTTCCATGCATCACAACCGGGAAGTGTTTCCAACTTCCTAACTTGCCCGATCTCTGAGGGCATTAACCAATGAACCATCGACCCCTAGCCCAATATAACCTACAGAGAGCTACCCATTAGCAACTTTGGATCAAGGGGCGTCATGCGAAACCACACCATCAAGTACTTGGGCTCAATGGAGCACTACAGGCGAAGCAACATGAGGACTTGAAGACTACCCCGAGGATCAAGTTTACGTATCCTTTTAACGCCTAGTTTGGGAATCTCGGCGACGAGATTCTTGTAAGGTGTAACATCCCAAATTTCCTATTTGGAATGTTTTACAATTATAGCTAAGCATCTATGCATCCTGTTTGAATTTGAATGCCATTTGAAGTTTCAGAAGAGTTTTGAGTTTTCATATTTGAATTCAAACTATGGCAAGTGGGAATCATTTCAAAACTATGCTGATAAATACTTGAGCAAAAGTATGAGAGGAGCAAACATGACACTCCAAAAATATCGGAGGAAACAATGCCAAAAGTTTTGAATTCAAATTTGGGTTTATTTGAATATTGGAAAAAATGAATTTTATAAAGTTTGGATTTTGCCTTTGGAAAAATGTTCAAATGATAGGGAATATTCCCCTGATCATTTTGGTATATATATGTCCTATATAAAATATTTATATTTATTAAGTTATCTCTGTTTTTGTTTTATTCAAAAAAATTCAAACCCCCCAGCGTGGCCAGAACCCTTTGACCGGCCTTGCGCATGACCCAGCCGGCCCGAGCCAGCCAGTGAGCCAGCCGAGCCCGGCCGAATCAACCCGCGCCCAGCGTTCGGGCGGTCACCCTGCACCGCCCCTCTCCCCCAGCGGCGGACCCACCCCTCCTTCAACCCCCATGCATAGCGCCTTGCGCCGCATATGTCGCGGGATCCCGTGAATCCGGGATCCGATCCCCTCCCGATCGCCTCCTTGCCGCGAGGCCCCCTATTATACCCCTCACTTTTATTTCCCCCCTCGCGCCTCTTGACTTCCCTCCTCCTCTCTCACGCCATCATGGGAGCCCAGCAAACCGCCGCCGCCATTTCCCTGCTTGCCGTCGCCCTAGATCTCCCGACCTCACCGACTCACCAAGACCCTCCCGAGCTGGTCGCACCGCGGACCACTCCACCGACCTCCCAAGCGGCCAGGAGGCCAGGCGCTTTTCGCCACCGCCGCCCGCGCCGCCATGAGACTCCGGTAAGTCGCCGGATTACTCCCCCGTCCGATCTATATCGGCGGCTAGAGATTAGAACCCGAAGAATGCGTCTTTAAATAAAACCGGCGGTTCGTTTCGGTTTATTTTAGTTAGGGTTCTATTTTATTTAGCCGGCCCGATTCATTTAACCCTAGGGCCCGTTTAGTTTATATTACGCTCGGTCGTAGGTTAGGCCATTAGGCCCTTTTCATTTATTTTCATTTTCTGTTTTAACAGAATAGTTCCAAGTTTGAAAAATTCATATCTTTTATTCTGTTTAATATTTTAGGTGATTCTTTTTTTTTGGTTTGCAAATTTTCTATAGTTTCTGTAGAAAATATAATTAGCTATGTTAAAATTAATTAAAATTGCTTTAATTTAGTTTTAGTCAGAATAGTAAATCTGTTATAACATGAGTTAGAAAAATTATTTTGGATGATTCTTTTTGTCCCAACTTTATTTTGACATTGTCAAACCATAGTAATTAATTTGGGTATTTTAGGATTAATAAAAAAATTAGTTAAACAGAATCTTGTTATTCTTAATTAATTAACTAGCTACTGTTTTCCTATTATTTTAATTAGTAAATAAATTTATTTTTCACATGTGATTGATTATTCTAGGATAGTTTCTGTCACTTTAAGGATGAACTTTTATTTATAATAAATAAAGTTTTATTTTATTTTCTTAATAGAAATTGAATTAGGCCTAATAGGAGTTTCATAATAGATTTTAAATTAATTCTTTTTGCTCCTAGTTGCTTAATGAAATCTTTTACATTAAGTTAACATAAAACCATGATTAGGTTATGTTAGAAAATTTGTGTTATATAAAACTATTCTAGTTATTGTTTGAAGTAGGAAACCTTTGAATTGGATTTTCTTTGAGTTTTCCTTTGGGTTTTGATTTGTTTGTTTTGGTGTGTTATGTTGCTATTGCTATTGCGTTAAGTGATGATATGCTCTATGCTTATTGTTATTATTGTTTGTCTCGGTAGAGTTTCCGGAGTGCGAAGCTTGCTACTCTGAATCTTTAGCTTCGAGGATCATCGACAAGGCAAGTCTTGATCATGTTATTTTCAATACCTATGATTTTGTGCATTAGAAATTATCACCACCCACCATGCATGTAGTAGTTGAAATTTTGAAGTTATTAATCTTGAGTAGTATCATGTGGTAGGATGACCAATCCCTTGTTACCATGACCCGGGGAAAGTAGTTTACTTTGCTATGCTCGTGAGGCGGGTTTTGGTTGAGTGAAATTCATAAGAAGATGTGAGAGTCAATGATGATGACAACCCCATGAACTACAAGAATCAAGATGGACTTGAATTCACTCTGGGTGGAGGGCGGTTGGCGGGCACCACTGGAGAACCCGGTGGTTGGCGGGATGCATGGAGAAGTGCCATGACATCTTCGGAAGCTTCACCCAGCCACGAAGAGGCGGATGGATGCCCCATGACGGAAGCTTACACGTGCAGCCGCAAGCCATTATGGGCTCTGGCTGGGTTAACCCTAGTAGTATATTGGCTGGGCGGTACTACGAGATGTAGAAAAACGGTAGGATTGGATGGGTACCGGCGGTAGCAGAAGAACTCTTTGGAAGACCTGTTTCATTCATCCGTCTTCAAACACCATGAAGTCACGAAGACTTAAAGGAGGAATGATTCTTGCGGAGTAAAGTCATAAACCTCTGCAGAGTTAAAGATCTAATCGATTAGCCATGTCCCGATTCACGGACAATTTGAGCCTCTGGAACTTGGAAGTATTGAAATCTCAACACTAAAACTAATGAATTAATTTGAGGGTTTATGACTTAATAATTTGGGAATGAGATATTGGTTGGCGGAACCATCTCAATAACCTACCAACAATTTGTAGTAATTTTGCAAGCAAGTCCCTTTGTAGTAGGAGAAAATTGGCTTTTAGCAAATGATGAAACTTAGAGCTCCACAGCCAAAATGCATATAGTGTTAGTAACTTTATTATTGTTATTCTTCATGACTTGCCAGCTTATTCAAAAAGCTGACCTACGGCTACAGCGTCTTATGTTGCGAGATTTATTCGATCGGGAGTGAGGCTACGCTCAGCGCTTGGCGATTGCCCTTTGGAGTCGGATGGACTCGCTTTATCTTCTCGCTTCGCAGCATTAGTAGTTTATTTCTCATGAGTTGGCCTTGAGCGAATTTATTCTCTTGTAATAAAGACTCTATATGAGAATCGTGTAATAAATTCAGGTGTGATTGAACTTTGATTATTTCATCGATGTCTTTGTAGTACCGGCATGATCTTGGGATGAATACGGAACCGCGAGATTTGACCGATTTTGGGTCAGGTCGCTCACGAGAGATGGTATGAGCTTACCTGCTGACCGTGAGGATCGTAACCCCTAGGATCGGAAAGCCATAGGAAGAGACCATTTACTTTATATCCTTATCATTCCGTAATTCTCCCTGTTCATTTCTAACTCCTCTCCGATTTTCAACATTCTAGATGGCGTCGAGTTCACCCGGTTTGCTACGGAGTTTTGCCGGCCCGATGAGGCGATGCCCTTGGCGGAAGCTGGTCGAGATGGTGAAAGCTGAAGATTGCTCTACCCTCGATCACGAAGCCAACTAATGCACTTCAGCGGACACCGCTCTGAGTTGAAGTGCATATCGAGGGAGAACCTTCGGAGGACATCACGGAGCCTATTGACTTTGAGTTCACCGACTTCAAGCTGGATCATCGGAAGGACATGGCGATCTATCGTGCCCTTGGACATCTCGAGGAGATACAGGGCGAGCTCGATCCCTCGAGACCTCGCCATGGTTTCTCGCGAGGCAAGGAATGGAGATATCATCCGCACCGTGAAGGGCGACTCCATTCTCTCTTATGTCCAGGACTTGGAGTGTCTCCTCGAGAAGCAGGAGATTCGGACTCATTTAACTTCGAAGGCACAGGAGGCTATTGTTCCGTGGCTGGGCTGGAGGAGAAGGCACCGCGAGACTTCCTTAACCATGAGGAAGAAGTCGCGGACTTCATGGAGACGTCGATGACACGAAGATGAAGCTTGCAGCAATAGAGGAAAAGATGGACTTGGGAGAGGACCTTTTCCGAGTGGAGATGATGGACCCCTCGTGAGTAATGATCAGGATTATGAAGGGAGTTCCTTTGGAGGAAGCCGCAAGAGGCGCGCCAACGAGAGGACATCACACGAGGCGCAAGGATTATTGATGAAGACTTTTAGTCGACCACCATGTTATTTTTACCTTTTTCGTCGATCAGTTAGGCGATATTTCCTTGATTAGTCATGAGCTTTTTGTAATCGAGATTGAACCATGTTTGAGTGGAATGAATAAATGATTGGTGTGTTTTTGTGCATTCATATGGGTAGTGTTATTTCTCATAGACCATTGTTCTATTCTAATTTTCTCATCACTCCAAAACACGGATGCCTCAGGGGCGTGACACCGTTTTTCGCGAGCTCACCCGGCTGCTCCGGCGACGAGAATGCTCTCATGCAGCTACTCATCGAGAATCGAACAACAACACCAACAATCCACGCCACCACCCCTGTGGACAACTTGACTCGATTCACGAGGCTGAATCCGCCGGTGTTCTCTAGTAGCCTTGGCGATTGTGGTGATGATTGGCTCCACAAAGTCGGAAGAGCTAATCACTGTTGGATGCCTGATGCGAGAGAAGGTGCGCTTTGCGCGCATCAACTTGATGGACCTGCAGCTTCTTGGTGGGAGAACTACACGCCACTTATCCCATCGGTGCCATCACGTGGGATCAGTTCAATGAGCCTTCCGCACCGCTCATGTTTCAGCTGGAGCCATGAGTGCGAAGCGTGAGTTCCGCAACTTCACGCCCGGGGAACCGTCTTGTGGCGCGATCGTGGATGAGTTCAACAAGCTAGCCGCTATGCCGGATGATGTGGCCACGGATGCATAAAAGCAGGAGAAATTTCTCGAGGACTCAGCGGCGGCTGAGTATGCAGCTTATTGTGGCTACCTTCAACAACTACGGGGCTGGTAGACAAGGCCACCATACTTGAAGGCAAGCAGCAGCAGATTGAAAGCATAGCGGAAGTATAGCCGAGGAAGCACAACTCGGGAGCTCGGTGAAGCCCGATATGCACCATACTCGGGAGGCACACCCATCATAACCATGGAGGTCATAACCATGGAGAAATGGGAACAACGCAGCCGAGGACAACAAGTCAGGCCATGGCAATGGCAATGTAAGCGATAATGGCAATCGACATCGTTACGCCCGGCTCGAAGGATCTGAGCCACATCACACCTTCAAGTGCGGAAGGCGGGGCACTATGCCACCGACTGCCGGGAGGCCAGCGGAGAATGGAAGCGGCAATGGAGGCTCAGCGAAGAAGCCCAACCCTTTCCCTCGTGCTCGGGTGAACCACATTGGCGTGGAGGGCGTCTATGATCAGCGGAACCTTGTGGTTGGTAAGTTTTATTGAATTCACGTTCAGTTTGGTACTCTTTGATTACGGTGCAGCGCATTCATTCATATCAAGGGTAGTTGTGGAAAATGCAGGTTGCCCACTAAAACCCTTAGAAGCCCCCTTGGCGTCGATTCGCGAGGAGGAGAAATGATGGCGAGGCTTAGGCTGTCGTGCAACCCTCAACATCGGAAACCATAAATTTCCCTTGAGACCTCATAGTGTTGGAAACCCGGACCTTGGATGTAATCCTAGGCATGGATTGGTTGGTGAAGTTTGAAGGAAACATAGAATGTGCCCAAGTCTATTCTGCTCACCACCCGGGGCGGAAGAGGATCAAATATGTAGCGAGCACGGCGGATGAAGAATCGGTGCATTCCCTCACGGGAGTTGTTAGGAGGAAGTGCCGATGGTGCAAGACTTTCGATGTGTTTCGGAGGAATTACGAGAATGCCACGGACGAGGGACATTGAATTTCTGATCGAGTTATTGCGGCACAGCCCCAATATCCAAGAGACCTTATCGGATGCCACGAATGAGTTGAAAGAGATCAAGGATCAAATTAATGAGTTATTGGAGAAAGGATACATCCGATAAGCTCATCACCTTGGGAGCCCGAGTTCTTTTGGTAGAAGAAGGATGGAAGCTTGAGGATGGTTGTGGATTATCGTGCATTGAGCAGAAGTAACCATCAAGAACAAGTACCCTCTGCCGATGATTAATGATCTGTTTGATCAGCTAGTTGGAGCCAAGGTATTCTCAAGATCGATCTTGATCGGGGTATCATCGATTGAAGATCCGTGAAAAGGATATACCCAAAACAGCATTCACTACGGTATGGTTTATATGAGTATACCGTCATGTCATTTGGATTGACTAATGCTCCTGCATACTTCATGAACTTGATGAACAAGGTATTTATGGAATATCTGGACAAGTTTGTCGTGGTGTTCATCGATGATATATTGATTTTCTCCAGAAGCGAGGAAGAGCATAAGGAACATTTGCGTCTAGTTACGGAGAAACTTGAGAACATCAGTTGTATGCCAAGTTCAGCAAATGTGAATTTTGGCTGAAGGAAGTTGGATTCCTCGGACATGTTATTTGAGGAAGGAATAGCATTGACCCGCCAAGGTTGAATCGATCACCGATTGGCGGTCACCCACCTCGATCAAGGAGATCCGCGATTTTCTCGGACTCACGGGATATTATCGGAGGTTCATTGAGAACTTCTCGAAGATTGCCAAGCCCATGGTGAGCTATTGAAGAAGGAAGCCAAGTATGTTTGGACCGAGGAATGTGAAGCCAGTTTTAGGAATTGAAAAAGCGTTTGGTCACAGCCCAGTCACTGATTTTGCGGGACATACACAAGGAATACCAAGTTTATTGTGGCGCTTCTCATCAAGGACTCGGAGGAGTACTAATGCAGGAAGGAAAAGTTGTAGCTTATGCCTCGGACAGCTCACGACCTCATGAGATGAATTATGCCACACATGATTTGGAGTTAGCAGCCGTAGTGCATGCACTCAAGACACTGGAGACATTTCCTCGCCGGAAGCCGTTGTGATGTTTACACAGATCACAAGAGTTTGAAGTATATTTTCCGCGAGAAGAGTTGAACCTCGGACAGAGGAGATGGCTAGAGTTGATCAAGGACTATGACATGAGATTGCATTACCACCTCGGTAAGGCTAATGTTATGCAGATGCTTTGAGCCGTAGAGTTATGTGAATACTCTTACAGGAGGATTACCCGAGGAGTTAGTCGATGACCTCGAGATCTCCGGTGGAGATAGTTCGAGAGGATTTGTTGCAACTCTGGAAGTTCAGTCCACTTTGGCGAAAGGATTCGTGAATCCGGAAGTCGGACAAGGAAATTGATGAGATAAAGCAAAAGATGAATGAAGGAAAAGCTAAAGGATTCCGTAAGGATGAACACGGAACTATATGGTTCGAGGATCGTATTTATGTGCCCAATGATCCCGAACTCGAAGCTAATTCTTGAGGCTCATGATTCACCGATTACTCGATTCATCCGGCAACACCAAGATGTACGGATTTGAAGGAAAGTTTACGGTGGACAGGTATGAAGAAGGATATTGCGATGCGTAGCGTTATCGATGTTTGTCAGCGTGTAAAAGCGAGAACATCGAAGCCAGCGGGGTTACTTCAACCTTTGCCGATTCAGATTGGAAATGGGAGAAACTTGGAATGGATTTCATCACAGGATTACCGGGACCCGTTCGGTTATGATTCCATCTGGGTAGTGGTTGATCGTTTGACCAAGGTAGCTCACTTCATTCCGTGAAGACTACCTATACGGTGCTAAGTTGGCCAAGATATACATGACCAGGATCATATATGCATGGAGTTCGAGGAAAATCGTGTCGGATAGAGACGCATGGTTTACCTCAAAGTTTTGGAAGCGGTTGCATGAAACTTTGGAGTGCGAGGCTGGAATTGATCTGACCTTTCATCATGAGCGAGATGGGCGAACCGAGAAAGTCAACCAGATTGGAGGACATGTTGAGAGCTTGTGTGCTAGACTATGGGTCTAGCTGGGATGATAATTTGCCGTCTTGAGTTCTCATACAACAAGGTTATCAATCCGGTTTGAAGATGGCCCCTTCGAAGCTCTATCACGGAAGGAGGTGCGAGAACACCATTCTTTGTGGGATAGTGTTGGAGATCGATCACTTTTGGTTCCGATCTTATCGAGGGATTCGAAGATAAAGTCAAGCTGATTGAGACAGACTCAAGATAGCCGGATCGAGACAAGAAGAGTTATCACGAACGATGGCGCAAAGGAAGTAACATACGAAGTGGGAGACCGAGCATATCTTCGTGTGTCTCCACTTACGTGGAATCAAGAGGTTTGGTGTCAAAGGAAGTTAGCACCCGATTCATTGGCCCTACAAAATCCTCGAGCGTCGTGGAGAAGTTGCTTACAAGTTGGAATTGCGGAAGGATTGTCGGAGTTCATGATGTCTTCCATGTTTCTCAGTTGAAGAAGTGTCATGCCGACATGGCCGATATTCCGTTGAGAGACACGGTGCCCCTAGAGGCCATACAGACAGCGGTGATCTGACCTACAAGGAGAAACCGTCAATTCTAGAGGCTGCAAGCGAGTCACCCATGACAAGGTCATCAAATTTTGCAAGGTCTTTGTGGAGTCACCACAGGAAGAAGCCACACAGGGGCCATGAAGAAGACCTTCTTGAGATCACCCGCACCTATTGCTAGCCAACCCGAATCTCGGTGAGATTCATCTTAAAATGGTAGGTTTGTAACATCCCAAATTTCCTATTTGGAATGTTTTACAATTATAGCTAAGCATCTATGCATCTGTTTGAATTTGAATGCCATTTGAAGTTTGAGGAAAGGTTTTGAGTTTTCATATTTGAATTCAAACTATGGCAAGTGGGAATCATTTCAAAAACTATGCACGATAAATACTTGAGCAAAAGTATGAGAGGAGCAAACATGACACTCCAAAAATATCAGGAGGAAACAATGCCAAAAGTTTTGAATTCAAATTTGGGTTTTATTTGAATATTGGAAAAAATGAATTTTATAAAGTTTGGATTTTGCCTTTGGAAAAATGTTCAAATGATAGGAATATTCCCCTGATCATTTTGGTATATATATGTCCTATATAAAATATTTATATTTATTAAGTTATCTTTGTTTTTGTTTTATTCAAAAAAAAATTCAAAAAAAACCCCTCCCGGCGCCCGGCCAGCCAGCCCGGCCAGCGCACTTTCCGGCCCACCCGAGCGGCCAAAGGCCAGCCCATGAGCAATGAGCCAGGCCAGGATCAACCCGCGCCAGCGTTCCCGGGCGGTCGCCCGACCGCACCGCGCCTCTCCCCCCTTGGCCGGACCCCACCCTCCTTCAACCCCAGCCCGCCGCGCCCGCGCGCCGCCGCCGATCGCCGGGATCCCGTGAGATCCGGGATCGATCCCCTCCGATCGCCTCCTTGCCTGCTGAGGCCCCCCTATTACCCCTCCCCCACCCATTCCCCCCTCGCCCCTCATGGAACCCCTCCTCTCTCTCATGCCGT
>JAHIAM010003292.1:0-40310 GCA_021605205.1 Aegilops longissima
AATCTTGCTTACACCGTTGTATGTGAACGTAAGAATCCATCACACCCGATTAACACGTGGTGCTTAGAAGCGACGAACTGTAGCAACGGTGCACGTTAGGGAGAACACTTCTTGAAATTGTTCTAAGGATCATCTTATTTACTACCGTTGTTCTAAGTAAACAAGATGCATAATCATAATAAACATCACATGCAATTATAAAGTAGTGACATGATATGGCCAATATCATATAGCTCCTTTGATCTTCATCTTCGGGCTCCATGATCATCCTGTCACCGCATGACACCATGATCTCCATCATCATGATCTCCATCATCGTGCCTCCATGAAGTTGTCACGCCAACGACTACTTCTACTTCTATGGCTAACGCGCTTAGCAATAAAGTAAAGTAAATTACATGGCGTTCTTCAATGACACGCAGTCATACAAAAATAAAGACAACTCCTATGGCTCTGCGGTTGTCATACTCATCGACATGCAAGTCGTGATTCCTATTACAAGAACATGATCTCATACATCACAATATATCATCATTCAACACAACTTGGCCATATCCGTCACATGACAATTGCTGCAAAAACAAGTTAGACGTCCTCTAATTGTTGTTGCATCTTTTACGTGGCTGCAATTGGGTTCTAGCAAGAACGTTTTCTTACCTACGAATAACCACAACGTGATCTTGTCAACTTCTATTTACCCTTCATAAGGACCCTGTTCATCGAATCCGCTCCCACTAAAGTAGGAGAGCAGACACCGCCAGCCACCTTATGCAAATAGTGCATGTTAGTCGGTGGAACGGTCTCACGTAAGAGCACGTAAGGTTGGTCCGGCCGCTTCATCCCACAATACCGCGGAAGCAAGAAACAACTAGTAACGGCAAGTAAGTTGACAAGATCCACGCCCACAACAAAATTGTGTTCTACTCGTGCAAAGAGAACTACGATAGACCTAGCTCAGATGCCTTTGTTGGGGAACGTTGCAGAAAATTAAAATTTTTCCTACGGTTTCACCAAGATCCATCTATGAGTTCTACTAAGCAACGAGTAACGAGAGAGTTTGCATCTACATACCACTTGTAGATCGAGTGCGGAAGCGTTCTTGAGAGTGGTGATGATGAAGACGCTCCCAACGTGATTCCGATCACCGATGACCAAAGTCTTGAAGGACAGCACCTCCGTGTTCAACACACGACGGGACGATGGCGTCTCCTCCGTCTTGATCCAGCAAGAGTGAAGGAGAGGTTGAAGAAGACAATTCCAATGGCAGCACGACGGCGTGGTGCAGCTGGGTGGTAGTTCTCGGCAGGCTTCGCCAAGCTTGCGTGGAGAAAGGAGGTGTTGGGAGGGAGGGCTGCGCCACAACTGTGTTCAGCCTCCCCCCACCCTCTATTTATAGGAGGAGAGGGTCAGGGGGCGGCCATCTAGGGTAAACCCTAGATGGGGCGGCGGCCCAAGGAGGAGGGAGGTGGCTTGCCCCCAAGCTAGGGGCGCCCCTTAGGGTTTACCCTCCCAAACCCTAGCCGCATGGGCCTAGGTGGAGGCGCACCCAGCCCACCGGGGCTGGCTCCCTCCCACTTAGCCCATGTGGTCCCCCGAGAGGTGGCCCCTCGGTGGACCTCCGAACCTTCCGGTGGCCCCAGATTTACCGATATACCCTCAAACTTTCCCGAGTCCGTTTAACCACTTTCCATATATAAATCTTTACCTCCGGACCATTCCGAACTCCTCGTGACGTCCGGGATCTCATCCGGACTCGAACAACATTCGTAATCACATACTTGTCTTCCTATTAACCCTAAGCGCCACCGAACCTTAAGTGTGTAGACCCTACGGGTTCGGGAGACATGCGACATGACCGAGACTACCTCAAGTCAATAACCAACAGCGGATCTGGATACCCATGTTGGCTCCCACATGCTCCTCGATGTTGTCATCGGATGAACCACGATGTCAAGGGTTCAAGTAACCCGTATTCTATTCCCTTTGTCGACGGTATGTTACTTGCCCGAGACTCGATCGTCGGTATCCCAATACCTCGTTAGTCTCGTTATCGCAAGTCACTTTACTCGTACCGCAATGCATGATCCCGTGACCGGACACTTGATCACTTTGAGCTCATTATGATGATGCATTACCGAGTGGGCCCAGTGATACCTCTCCGTAACACGGAGTGACAAATCCGATCTCGATCCGTGTCAACCCAATGGTCACTTTCGGAGATACTGCAGTGCACCTTTATAGTCACCCGATTACGTTGTGACGTTTGATACACCCAAAGCACTCCTACAAGATCCGGAATTGCACGATCTCATGGTCTAAGGAAGAGATACTTGACATTGGAAAAGCTCTAGCAAAACGAACTACACGATCTTTGTGCTATGCTTAGGATTGGGTCTTGTCCATCACGTCATTCTCCTAATGACGTGATCCCGTTGTCAATGACATCTGATGTCCATAGTCAGGAAACCATGACTATCTGTTGACCAACGAGCTAGTCAACTAGAGGCTTACTAGGGACGTATTGTAGTCTATGTATCCACACGTGTATTACGATTTCCGGATAATACAGTTATAGCATGAATAAAGACAATTATCATGAACAAGGAAATATAATAATAATGCTTTTATTATTGCCTCTAGGGCATATTTCCAACACAGAGAGCACCACGAAACCCTATTTCCACCGCCGCAACCTTCTGTAACCGTGATATCCCATCTTGGGGCCTTTTCCGGCGCTCCACCGGAGGGGGAATCGATCATGGAGGGCTTCTACATCAACACCATAGCCTCTCTGATGATGTGTGAGTAGTTTACCACAGACCTTCGGGTCCATAGTTATTAGCTAGATGACTTCTTCTCTCTCTTTGGGTCTTAATACAAAGTTCTCCTTGATCTTCTTGGAGATCTATTCGATGTAATTCTTTTTGCGGTGTGTTTGTCGAGATCCGATGAATTGTGGGTTTATTATCAAGATTATCTATGAATAATATTTGAATCTCCTCTGAATTCTTTTATGTATGATTTGTTATCTTTGCAAGTCTCTTTGAATTATCAGTTTGGTTTGGCCTACTAGATTGATCTTTCTTGCCATGGGAGAAGTGCTTAGCTTTGGGTTCAATCTTGCGGTGTCCTTTCCCAGTGATAGCAGGGGCAACAAGGCACGCATTGTATTGTTGCCATCGAGGATAAAAAGATGGGGTTTATATCATATTGCTTGAGATTATCCCTCTACATCATGTCATCTTGCCTAATGTGTTACTCTGTTCTTATGAACTTAATACTCTAGATGCATGCTGGATAGCGGTCGATGTGTGGAGTAATAGTAGTAGATGCAGAATCGTTTCGGTCTACTTGTCGCAGACGTGATGCCTATATACGTGATCATGCCTAGATATTCTCATAATTATGCACCTTTCTATCAATTGCTCGACAGTAATTTGTTCACCCACCGTAATACTTATGCTATCTTGAGAGAAGCCACTAGTGAAACCTATGGCCCCCGTGTCTATTTTCCATCATATAAGTTTCAAATCTATTTTACTTTGCAATCTTTACTTTCAATCTATATCATAAAAAATACCAAAAATATTTATCGTATTATCACTATCAGATCTCACTTTTGCAAGTGGACGTGAAGGGATTGACAACCCCTTTATTGCGTTGGTTGCAAGGTTCTTATTTGTTTGTGTAGGTACGAGGCGACTTGCGTGTAGTCTCCTACTGGATTGATACCTTGGTTCTCAAAAACTAAGGGAAATACTTACGCTACTTTGCTGCATCACCCTTTCCTCTTCAAGGGAAAACCAACGCAGTGCTCAAGAGGTAGCAAAAGGAGTAGTATTACTCGGACGATCCGGGACAAGGTCCGGACGATCCGGGCACATCCCGGATGATCCGGGGCAGGTCCGGATGATCTGGCTATAATCAGTGCCAAAAGATTCCCCCTGGATGCATTAACCGGATGATCCGGATCCAGCTCCGGACGATCCGGGGACAAGCCCAGATGATCCGGGGCCTCGTCCGGATGATCCGGCTATGGGGTCAGCATGTGGAAAGAATGAAGAGAATGGAGAGTAGGTTTTGGCTAAGTAGTTTTGCTAGGAATTTTTGGTCTTTGTGAAAACTACTTGTGAGGTAGATTGTGAGCAAGCCTTGAACATACACCTCGGATCCCCTCTTAATAGTGCGGGATCCCTGTTACTCAAGAAATGTATAAAAGAGCAAGATGCTTCGTCTTTGTTTGCTTCTTTCCTCATTGGTTATTTGCTTCAGTAATATCTCATTTGATGTGTCCATGATGCACATTAAAACCCAGAGGACTAATGACCTGTGTATATACTCAACAAACATAGTTAGTCCCCGAACCTATATGTAATTTGTCATCAACATCAAGAATACACTTAAGAGCAAGATTGCACTTTCAGAGAGATATTTTGCAAGGATTGGGATCCTCAATGCAATGCATACCTTAATAGCATGCATGTTACCCTTTGTGTTCATCTTCAAGGTCAAAATCTTTTTTATTCATTTCCGTGTAGAAGAAAACCGATCCTCACTTAGGCTAATTTGCATATCAACCTAGGTATGCATAGGAGGAACTCAACAACTATACATGCAAGCCTAAGTTGATCAGTCAAGATTAGCTTTTCTATAGTATTAATTGTTGAATAGTTATGCAGAGGTGTAGCCTTTTGCAAAGATGGGCATGCTGACATCACATAATTCTTATTCATGCTGGAAAACTACAGTTGCGCTTGTGACAAGAAACATCGCAAAAGTGTATCTTGTTGCTTATGTTTTAGGCTTAAACCATACATGCTTACTAGGATAGGTGAGTGAAGTGATATTTTTTTCTTCCATTGTAGTTGATGGACCTATTTAGGTGGCACCTTTAGAATGTTGTCGTGGGACCTTGGCGGTCAGTAAACAGAACAATTTCTCCCTCGCTGCAACGTGCGGGCATATTTCCTAGTACAAAATAAAATAAATGAAGTAAAATTGCAGCAAGGTATTTTTAGTTTTAATATATGATAAAAGAGACCCCGGGGCACAGTTTTCACTAGAGGCTTCTCTCGAGAAAATAGCATACGGTGGGTAAACAAATTACTATTGGGAAATTGATAGAAAAGCAAATAATTATGACGATATCCAAGGCAATGATCATACATAGGAATCACGTCCAAGATTAGTAGATCGAAACGATTCTGCATCTACTACTATTACTCCACACATCGACCGCTATCCAGCATGCATCTAGTGTATTAAGTTCATTGAAAAATGGAGTAATGCTTTAAGCAACATGACATGATGTAGGCAAGATAGACTCACGTGTGAATAAACCCCATCTTGTTACCCTTAATAGCAACGATACATACGTGTCATGTCCCTTTCTGTCACTGGAATTGAGCACCGCAAGATCAAACCCATTACAAAGCACCTCTTCCCATGGCAAGATAAATCAATCTAGTTGGTGATAACCCACAAGTATAGGGGATCGCAACAGCTTTCGAGGGTAGAGTATTCAACCCAAATTTTGTTGATTCGACACAAGGGGAGCCAAAGAATATTCTCAAGTATTAGCAATTGAGTTGTCAATTCAACCACACCTGGAAACTTAGTATCTGCAGCAAAGTGTTTAGTAGCAAAGTAATATGATAGTGGTGGTAACGGTAACAAAAGTAAAGACAGCAAAGGTAATGTTTTTGGTATTTTGTAGTGATTGTAACAGTAGCAACGAAAAAGTAAATAAGCGAGAACCAGTATATGGAAAACTCGTAGGCACCGGATTAGTGATGGATAATTATGCCGGATGCGGTTCGTCATGTAACAGTCATAACATAGGGTGACACAGAACTAGCTCCAATTCATCAATGTAATGTAGGCATGTACTCTGAATATAGTCATACGTGATTATGGAAAAGAACCTGCATGACATCTTTTGTCCTACCCTCCCGTGGCAGCGGGGTCCTATTGGAAACTAAGGGATATTAAGGCCTCCTTTTAATAGAGAACCGGAAAAAAGCATTAGCACATAGTGAATACATGAACTCCTCAAACTATGGTCCTCACCGATAAGTATCCCGATTATTGTCACTTCGGGGTTGTCCGATCATAACACATAATAGGTGACTATAGACTTGCAAGATAGGATCAAGAACATGCATATGTTCATGAAAACATAATAGGTTCAGATCTGAATTCATGGCACTCGGGCCCTAGTGACAAGCATTAAGCATAGCAAAGTCATAGCAACATCAATCTCAGAACATAGTGGATACTAGGGATCAAACCCTAACAAAGCTAACTCGATTACATGATAAATCTCATCCAACCCATCACCGTCCAGCAAGCCTACGATGGAATTACTCACGCACGGCGGTGAACATCATGAAATTGGTGATGGAGGATGGTTGATGATGACGAGGACGACGAATCCCCCTCTCCGGAGCCCCGAACAGACTCCAGATCAGCCCTCCCGAGAGAGATTAGGGCTTGGCGGTGGCTCCGTATCGTAAAGCGCGATGATTTCTTCTCTCTAATTTTTTTCTCCCCGAAAGCTAATATATAGAGTTGGAGTTGGCGTCGGAAGGTGTCAGGGGCCCACGAGGTAGGGGGCGCCCCACCTCGTGGACAGGTGTGGGCCCCTGGTCTTCATCTTTAGCAGGATTTTTATTATTTTTATAAGACATCCGTGGAGTTTCAGGTCATTCCGAGAACTTTTGTTTTCTGCACATAAAACAACATCATGGCAATTCTCTGAAAACAGCGTCAGTCCGGGTTAGTTCCATTCAAATCATACAAGTTAGAGTCCAAAACAAGGGCAAAAGTTTTTGGAAAAGTAGGTACGACCGAGACGTATCAACTCCCCGAAGCTTAAACCCTTTCTTGTCCTCAAGCAATTCAGTTGACAAACTGAAAGAGAAAAAGAAAACTTTTACAAACTCTGTTTGCTCTTGTTGTTGTACCATGTCAAGCCAGCATTTAGGTTTTCAGCAAAGATCATAACTAACCACATTTGCAATAACTCCTAGGTCTCATGTTTACTCATATCAATAACATAATCAGCTAGCAAGCCATAATAATAAATCTCGGATGACAACACTTTCTCAAAATAATCATAATATGATATAACAATATGGTATCTCGCTTTTCCTTTCTGAGACCGCAAAACATAAATGCAGAGCACCTTCAAAGATCAAGGACTGACTAGACATTGTAATTCATGGTAAAAGAGATCCAATCATAGTCATACCCGATATAAATTAACAATAATGAATGCAAATGACAGCTGTGCTTTCCAGCTAGTGCTTTTAATAAGAGGGTGATGACTCAACATAAAAGTAAATAGATAGGCCCTTCGCAGAGGGAAGCAGGGATTTGTAGAGGTGCCAGAGCTTGGTTTTGAAATAGAGATAAATTATATTTTGAGCGGCATACTTTCATTGTCAACATAACAACTAAGAGATGACGATATCTTCCATGCTAAACAAATTATAGGCGGTTCCCAAACAGAATGGTTAAGTTTATACTCCCCCTCCTCCACAAGCATCAATCCATGGCTTGCTCAAAACAACGAGTGCCTCCAACATTCAACGGGTCCCAGGGGGAGTTTTGTTTGCAATTATTTTGATTTAGTTTTCATAAAGCATGGGACTGGGCATCCCGGCGACCAGCCATTTTCTCGTGAGTGAGGAGCGGAGTCCACTCCTCTTGAGAATAACCCGCCTACCACGGAAGATAAGGGCAGCCCTAGTTGATATATGAGCTATTAGAGCATGCAAAACAGAATGTTTATTTGAAGGTTTAGAGTTTGGCACATACAAATTTACTTGGAACGACAGGTAGATACCGCATATAGGAAGGTATGGTGGACTCATATGGAATAACTTTAGGGTTTAAGGGATTGGATGCACAAGCAGTATTCCCGCTTAGTACAAGTGAAGGCTAGCAAAATACTGGGAAGCGACCAACTGGAGAGCAACAAGAGTCATGAACATGCATTAAAATTAATAAACATCGAATACAAGCACGAGTAGTATATAATCCACCATGAACATAAATATCGTGAAGGCTATGTTGATTTGTTTCAACTACATGCGTGAACATGTGCCAAGTCAAGTCACTTAAATCATTCAAAGGAGGATACCACCCCATCATACCACATCACAACCATTTCAATAGCATGTTGGCACGCAAGGTAAACCATTATAACTCATAGCTAATCAAGCATGGCACGAGCAACTATGATCTCTAATTGTCATTGCAAACATGTTTATTCATAATAAGCTGACTCAGGAACGATGGACTCATCATATTTACAAAAACAAAAGAGGTCGAGTTCATACTAGCTTTTCCCATCTCAGTCAGTCCATCATATATGTCATCATAATTGCCTTTCACTTGCACGACCGAACGATGTGAATAATAATAAGAGTGCACGTGCATTGGACTAAGCTGGAATCTACGAGCATTCAATAAACAGGAGAAGACAAGGCAATATGGGCTCTTGGTTAAATCAACAATGATGCATATAAGAGCCACTTCAATAATTTAATCATGGTCTTCTCCTACCGACCCCCAAAGAAAAGAAAAGAAATAAAACTATTTACACGGGAAAGCTCCCAACAAGCAAAAGAAGAACGGGAAATATTTTTGGGTTTTCTTTTTAGTTATTACTACTACAGCAGGAAAAATAAACTACTACTAATTTTTTTGTTTTTCTTAAGGTTTATTAAACACACAAGAAGAAAGCAGGAAAAAGAAAATAAACTAGCATGGATATTACAGTGAAAGAGTATGAGCACCGACATCTAGCAATGAGTGTGTGTGAACATAAATGTAATGTCGGTGAGAAATACATACTCCCCCAAGCTTAAGCTTTTGGCCTAAGTTGGTCTATTGCCAGGGATAGCCTGGTGGATACCCGTAGGTGTAGCTGGGGTCATACTGCGATGCAGAATAGTTGGGATCATACTGGGATGAAGAGGACTCTGACTGCCACTGGCTGGCAGCCACCTCCGGATCACAAGAATAGACAGACTGTCGTGGAGGCTCATCTTGTGGTTCCGGTTACGGGGCTGGTGCAAGATTCCGATAGGCTTGAACGGCCGCCCACGGAACGAGGTGAGGACCTGCAGACAAGTTAAACAAAGAAGGAGCAGGCAAAGTAATAGTCTCACGGTGATGTTTATCAAAGTACAATTTATATTTAAGCTCCCCTTCACGACTCCTAACAAGAAAGTCATGCGCTAGCATACTCTTATAATCTAAATAAGCACTGGGCAACGATGTTTCTTCTTTCTCCAAATGCCTAATAGGTATGCTAAAGTATTCAGCTAGGCGTGAAGCATAAATGCCTCCAAAGATGGGGCCCTTAGTACGGTTCAGACCTAACCGTCTAGCAACAATTCCACCCATACAAACAGAGTTATTGCGGTATAAACCATGGAACAAAATGATAATATCAGGAACACTAAGGTTTCCACAGTTCCCGCGACCAATCAAGTAACGACTAGCAAATAAGGCAAAGTAGCATAAAACAGGAAAATGTATGCTAGTAATTCTTGCATCAGAAACCTTCCTGGTTTCTCCCACATTGATAGTGTTAATGAAAGCTTCTACTTCATTGCGGTGTGGTTCATCTAAGGTGCCCTCAAAGGGTATTTTGCGAACCTCGCAAAATTCAGCTAATGGCATCTCCTTAACAACGTCATATAAATGAAACTCTACTGATGGAGGTGATTTCTTAGGGAAAAAGTAGAAGTTTTGCACAAAAGTATTTGTGAGTAAGAGATACTGATGACGTTGGTCGCGGAGGAAGTCGGTGAGGCCCGCGTTCTCAATCAATAAATAGAAATCCTCATAAATCCCGGCTCTCCTCAAGAAGTCATCGGAAGGCCATTCACACGGCCGGACCTCCGCGGTACGAGGCAAATTATATTTGGGCTTCTACTCTTCTTCCTTTTGTTTTTCCTTCGAGCTTCGGCTCGACGAGCCCCTCAAAAGTCTCTTCATTATTTTCTGAAATAATCTGAAATTTTTAGTAACTTCAAACAAAAGTGAACCAACTTCAATAAAATTGATAGCAACTACTCCTACAAGTGCCTAGAGCATATATCAAGCATTAGAACTACTTGGAACCATATAAATTTGACATGCAAGCTCAAGAACATGGTCACCTATGCAGCACAAATTTGCAAAGAATAAAGCACTAGAACAAAAACTAATTGGACCAATGGAGGAGTCACATACCAAGAAACAATCTCCCCAAGCAGTTTTATGAGAGGTGCTTTGAGCAAGGAGATCGAAAATCACAGCAAAAGTGGTGGAACTCGTGCTTGAGTTGGTTTTTCGGATTTGTGTGAGGCAGAGGAAGAAGATGGGTGCAGGGATAAGTGGAGGAGGGCCACCGTGGGCCCACGAGGCAGGCGCCCTCCACCCTCGTGGCTGTGTGGCAGCTCCCATGTAATTTTTGCATAGTAAATCCTCAAATAATCCCGAAAAATCATATTAAATTGGCATGGTATTCGAGGACTTTTATTTTGGGACATTTTATATTGCATGGATAAATCAGAAATGCATGTAAAAATACTATTTTACTTTATTTCTACTAAATAACAGAAAGTATAAAGAGGGTACAGAAGGTTGTGCTTCTAGTTTCATCCATCTCATGCTCATCAAAAGGAATCCACTAACAAGGTTGATCAGGTCTTGTTAACAAACTCATTCCGACTAACATGGAACCGGAGAAATTTTGAATAACACTATGTTACCTCAACGGGGATATGGACATCCCCAATAATAAGTATATCATATTTCTTCTTGACAGTAGGGAGAGGAAATTCAAAACCTCCAAATATAATCGATGGAATTTTTCCAATAGAGTTGATGCTATGAACTTGAGGTTGTTTCCTCGGAAAGTGTACCGTGTGTTCATTACCATTAACATGAAAAGTGACATTGCCTTTGTTGCAATCAATAACAGCCCCTGCAGTATTAAGAAAAGGTCTTCCAAGAATAATAGACATACTATCATCCTCGGAATATCAAGAATAACAAAGTCCGTTAAAATAGTAACGTTTGCAACCACAACAGCACATCCTCATAAATACCGACAGTGTATAGCAGTTGATTTATCACCATTTGCAAAGATATTTCAGTAGGTGTCAACTTATTCAAGTCAAGTCTACGATATAAAGAGAGGCATAACACTAACACCAGCTCCAAGATCACATAAAGCAGTTTTAACATAATTTTCTTAATGGAGCATGGTATAGTAGGTACCCCTGGATCTCCAAGTTTCTTTGGTATTCCACCCTTGAAAGTATAATTAGCAAGCATGGTGGAATTTTTAGCTTCCGGTATCTTTCTTTTATTTGTAACAATATCTTTCATATATTTAGCATAAGGATTCATTTTGAGCATATCAGTCAATCGCATACGCAGAAAGATAGGTCTAATCATTTCAGCAAAGCGCTCAAAATCCTCATCATCCTTTTTCTTGGATGGTTTGGGAGGAAAAGGCATGGGTTTCTGAACCCATGGTTCTCTTTCTTTACCATGTTTCCTAGCAACAAAGTCTCTCTTATCATATCGTTGATTCTTTGATTGTGGGTTATCAAGATCAACAACAGGTTCAACTTCTACATCATTATCATTACTAGGTTGAGCATCATCATGAACATCATCATTAACATTTTCACTAGGTTCATGTTCATTACCAGATTGTGTTTCAGCATCAGACATAGATATATCATTTGGATTATCAGAAGGTTCAGCAACAGGTTCACTAGAAGTTTGCAAAGTCCTATCATTTTTATTTTTCTTCCTTTTAGAAGGACTAGGTACATCACTATTATTTCTCTGAGAATCTTGCTCGATTCTCTTCGGGTGGCCTTCAGGATACAAAGGTTCCTGAGTCATTCTACCAGTTCTAGTAGCCACTCTAACAGCATAATCATTTTTCTTACTATTCATTTCATCAAGCACTTCTTTCCGAGCCTTAAGTACTTGTTCTACTTGAGTGGTAACCATAGAAGCATGTTTGCTAACAAGTTTAAGTTCACCTCTAATATAAGCCAAATAATCACCCAAGTGTTTAATCATAAAGGTATTTTGTTTTAATTGTCTACCAAAATAAGCATTAAAGTCATCTTGCTTGAACATAAAGTTATCAAACTCATCCAAGCACTGACTAGCAATTTTAGTAGGAGGGACTTCAGCTTTATCATATCTATAGAGAGAATTTACCTTTACTACCTGTGTCGGGTTATCGGGATCAGGAGGTTCTTCAGTAAGTAATGGATCAATATCATAAGTTTCTTCAACAAAGGTAGATTAAGACCATGTATTTCTTCAATAGGAGGTAAATTCTTAACATCTTCAGTTTAATACCTTTTTCTTTCATAGATTTCTTTGCCTCTTGCATATCTTCAGATCGAGAAATAGAACGCCTCTCTTCTTCGGAGTTGGTTTAGGATAGGCTCAGAGCTGGCTCGGAGGTGCCCAATTATTTTCATTTGTCAACATATTATTCAATAGAATTTCAGCTTCATCCGTGTTCTTTCCTCGAAAAGAGAACCGCACAATTATCCGGTAATCTCCGAAGCATCGGTTAGTCCATTATAAAAGATATCAAGTATTTCAGGTTTCTTAAGAGGATGATCGGGCAAAGCATTAATAACTTGAGAAGCCTCCCCAAGCTTGTGGGAGACTCTCTTCTTTAATTTGCACAAGTTGTACATTTCCCTCAAAGCAGCTTGTTTCTTATGAGTAGGGAAATATTTAGCAGAGAAGTAATAAATCATATCCCGGGACTACGCACACAACCAGGATCAAGAGAATTAAACCATATCTTAGCATCACCATTTAATGAGAACGGAAATATTTTGAGTATATAAAAGTAGCGCAATCTCTCATCATTAGTAAATAGGGAAGCTATATCATTTAACTTAGTAAGATGTGCCACAATAGTTTCAGATTCATAGCCATAAAAAGGATCAGATTCAACCAAAGTAATTATATCTGGATCAACAGAAAATTCATAATCCTTATCAGGAACACAGATAGATGAAGTAGCAAAAGCAGGGTCAGGTTTCATTCTGTCTCTAAGAGATTCTTTGTTCCATTTAACAAGCAGCCTCTTAAGTTCATATCTATCTTTACAAGCAAAAATAGCTGCAGAAGATTCCATATCAAAAACATAACTCTCAGGAATAACAGGCATATTTTCATCATCACTTTCATCATCGTATTCAGATTCAATAATTTCTTTCTCTCCAGCCCTAGCGATTTGTTCATCTAGAAATTCACCAAGGGGCACAGTTGTCGGTGTACTAGAGTAGGGGTACCCTAGTATCCCGAACTTGTGCACGGGCAGTTGCAGCACCCCGCGGCAAGGCTTGCCGGGTGACCGCCAAGGTCCTCCGTGGTTCCTTTGGAGCCATTCAAGAACAAAGTATTCAAGCCAAGGAGACAAGGCCCCGGCAAGAGGAGCTTGCCGGGAAGGCCAACCAAGGCATCTCAAGGAACTTGCCGCGACGCGCCACGCGTCCCGGCGAGGCCCGGTGAGCGACAAGCTTCCGGACGCGACAAGCTTCCGGACGCGACAAGACAACGATCATGCAAGGCGCTTGTCATGGTGAACTACCACTCTGACCAAGACTCAAAGACATCCACCAACGTGTCGCCCTGGGACCTTTCCAGGCGCACGTGGCAAGAGGCTGTGTGGCCAGCGGTGCACGGTGGCAAGCGACGCTGACAAGATCGCCATCGTGGCAAGCGGTGGTGTCCCTGACGGTCCCTTTTTTGCACTATTTGGGCGACGTAGACGGGCATTTAATGCCTTTGTCCCTGCCGCCGTGGTTAGGTATGATACATCATGCGGTAGTTGTACCAACCACAATTCCTTTTCCATTTTAACGTTGTTCACGCTGCCACCTGCCGGAGACCCTTAAGCATATAAAAGGAGGCCCATGCATAGCGTAGAGAGGGGTTAGAAGGCGAAAAACACTCACGCTCGGTCTCGTTAGTAGCTAGTGTGTCTTGTAGCACTCAGCGCCCCGAGCAAGAACTCAATACACTCGGACATGCAGCAAGAGGAGTGTTATCTCCGGAGAGCTCGAAAGCTGGGTAAACTGCTCGTTAGCCGCCCGATCCGCTCTTCGTGCGATCTCCACCCCCGCCGAACCGAAGGGGCTCGGTCCGCCGTCCCATAGGTGTTCGTGGATCAGTTTCCACGACATCTTTGGCGCGCCGGTAGGGGCGTCGAGGTTGTGTGAACCTGATCCGACGCTCACACGAAGCTAGATCTTCATCTTCTTCATCGACATGCCACCGAAGAAGAAGGCTTCGGCGTCGGCGGCAGCAGTTCCGTCCACGTCGATCCCATCACCACCGGAGCAAACGGGTGGTGGGGTAGACGCCGGCGGAAGAACGGGCATTGACGAGGAGCCCACGGTGCTGCCAGTCAAGGACAAGGCTGCGCAGACTCTCGGCGTCAGACATGCACCGCGCCCATCTCAGAGGCGGGACCGACAGCGCCATGGTATTCACAGTGACATACGTTCGTTGGACCAAGATCGAGCTGGTGGATTTCGGGGTGCTCAAGACCAGCATGCACGCCAACATGCTGGCACGAGCGAGACATGGTCGCTGACGAGATCTCGCTCCTTCTAACATATTTAGAAGTCCGAGCATATCCCGCCTCGCGCCGTTCGCCACTGCCGCCCGCCACTCCAGCAGAAGCTTTGGCGCGAGCTCAACTGCTCCTGGATTACCCTCCAACGGCAGACAAGATCAATGAATGGAGGGCCACCATTCAGAGTCTCATCGGCTTCGCTTAACGGCGACACTCCGCGCAGCCGAGTACATCGCTGCCGCGGCAGACTGCCGAGCACGAGCCGATGGCGGCAAAACCGTGGGGTGCAACCACCATGCACTCTCCACCCGAAGGCCAAGATCGCCGACTCGCCGGATCCACCTCGACAAATAATCCACCGCATCATCGATCCACGAGCTCGCCGAGATCAATGCCAAGTTCTTCACGAACGATCTGCGAGAAGACGCCGAACTCACATCGAAGCGCCAAGAGAAGCGGCGTCAATCAGACCAGCGCTGGGCCCTCTGTCGACATGCATGCACCGGGGAACCAGCGACTTGCCGACGCGGTAGGTTGCCCTGTGTTCACTCGTGAGCTGCGGCAAGTCCAGTGGCCCAGCACGAAGAATTTCAAGCCAGACGTACCAGAGAAGTACGACGGCAAGTCGCATCCGTCAGAGTTCCTCAGCATCTACACCATCGCGGTGCAAGCTGCCGGGGGGCGGAACGACAAGATCCTGGCCAACTACTTCCCGCTGGTGCTCAAGCCCAATGTCAGATCCTGGTTCATGCACTTGCCGGACAACTCCATATCCTCCTGGGCAGACCTATGCCATCAGTTTGTTGGCGCCTTTACAGGCGGCCACAAGCCTCATGGCCAAGAGAGCGACCTTCATCTACTCGCCCAGAAGGAAGGAGAGCCCCTGCGCAAGTACATTCAGAGATTCAGCCGCAGACAACACAACATCTCAGATGTCCACCCCTGCTGTAATCAGCGCGTTCCATCGACGCGCGAAACCGCAGGATGCGGAGGAGATGGCGATGTGCAAGATCGAGACGTCGATGAGCTATATGCCCTGGCCGACAAGTGTGCACGTCTTTGAGGAAGGAGGAAACTCCCGGAGAGAATCTGAAGCAGGAGGATCTGATAGTGAGGAGGCTGCCCCGGCAAAGAAAAACCGGCGGCGGAACAACAGGAGGAAGAAAGGCAAAGATGTGCTAGTCGTTGAGCAGTCCGGCAACGGAGGTGGGGCCAAGAAAGCCAAAGCTGGTAGCTCCGATAAGGAGATTGCCGCAGGCACCAACTACCAGGCTGTGGCGGTCGCCGACAAGCAGGACGGAACCAACAAGCAGTACTGCAAGATCCACCGCACCAAGGGCCATGACCTCCAGAGCTGCAAGAAGGTCGAGCAGCTTGTCGAGCAGCAAAAGGCTGAATACGAGCGCCGCGACAGGGAGAAGGCCCAGGAAGGTGCTGGAGGGGCTGGCAAGAAACGCCCCGGCCGAGGAGGACGCCGCGGCAAGGCCAAGCAGCAGCAAGGAGACAGACCTCCCCGCGGCCGCGACAAGGATGAAGATGACGACGACGATGAAGATATGGATGATAACGAGACCGATGAGCAGGAGTTCCAGAAAGCCACAGAGGTCCTGTGCGTTGACGGTGGTGCTTCTCTGCATACTTCACACCGCCAGCTCAAGCAATGGGTGCGGGAAGTCAATGCGCGAGAACCACCCGCCGAGTCACGCAAGCCTCGAAATGGTCCAGACGCCTATCATCTTTGATATTGAGGACCACCCGATCGCATAATCGTGGTCGGTGCTTGCCGATGTTGGTTTCACCAACTATCCGCAACCTCAAGGTCACTAAGATGCTAGTTGACGGCGGGCCGGCTTGAACCTGATCTCCTCCGCGGTACTCGAAACTCCGGATCCACGATGGCGAGCTTGAAGAGACCGCACATTCCAAGGAATCAATCGGGAAGGAGCAAGTCAAGGGAAAGATCACGTTGCGGTGACATTTGGCAGCGAAGTTGAACTTCAGGATGAGAGGGTCACTTTTGACGTTGTGACTTTCCATTGCCTTACAATGGGATACTCGGCCGTCCAAAGACTCGCCAAATTCATGGCAGCCTCTCACTATGCATACAACATGTGAAGATGCCAGGCCCGATAAGTGTCATCTATGTCCTGGCGACAAGAAGGATGCTCTTATCTGCGCCGACAAGATCTACCGGGAAGCAGCAGCCACAACAGATCGCAAGTCACTTGCCGTTGAAGCTCCCGGGGCGAAGAAGAAGGCCAAGTCCGGCAAGAGCTCTGATGCCCACTCCGGCAAGCACACCTCTTCGGAGTGCTGCACTACCGTCGAGGATGCACCATCGAGCTCCACCGGCAAGTGTAAGAAGACAATGGCAGCTCCACCAGAGACCAAGAAGGTGTCCGCCAAGGAGGATGGTACTGGTGTTACCTTCACCATCAGTGCCACTCTCGACCCTAAATAGGAAAGCGCGCTCGTTGCTTTCTGCTGGGCTTAACGCCGACGTATTTGCGTGGCAACCGTCGACATCCCGGTGTTCCTGTGAAAGTAATCGAGCACCATCTTGCCGTCTGTCCTCATCGCGCGCCCGTCAAGCGTAAAGTCGAAGAAGCGAGCGGGAGCGCCAAGAATTCATCGCAGAAGAAATCAAGAAATTGGAAGCAGCAGGCCTTGTCAGATGAGTACTCCATCCTACGTGGTTGGCCAACCCTGTAGTCGTGCGCAAGGCAAACGGGAAATGGAGGCTTTGTATCGACTTTACCGATGTCAATAAAGCTTGTCCCAAAGACCCATTTCCCTTGCCGCGCATCGACCAGATTGTTGACTCCACGGCCGGATGTGACTTGCTTTCATTTCTTGATGCATATTCAGGATACCATCAGATCTTCATGGCAGAAGAGGATGAGGAGAAGACCGCATTCATCACCCCATGTGGCACCTACTGTTTCGTACGGATGCCTTTCGGTTTAAAGAATGTTGGTTCAACATTTGCGAGGGTAGTCCATGACGCTTTTGAGCCGCAAATACACAGAAATGTGGAAGCCTACATGGATGACATAGTGGTCAAGAGCAAGGACAAGGCAACTCTGATTCAGGATTTAGACGAAACCTTTGCAAATCTGCGCAAGATCAACCTCAAGCTTAACCCCGAGAAGTGTGTGTTTGGAGTCCCCTCCGCAAGCTTCTCGGTTTTTCGTGGTCTCAGCGGGAATTGAAGCCAATCTCGACAAGATCAAGGCCATTGAGCAGATTGAAGCACCAAAGCGCCAAGGATGTACGAAGACTTGACGGTTGCGTAGCTGCTCTCAAGCAGGTTTATCTCTAGGTTCTGCTGAGCGGCCTCGCCATTTTTCAAAATATTGAAAAGGCAGGTCCAATGAAATGGACTCGAAGCGGAGGCTGCACCGCAGACTTAAAGAGATACCTGTCCTCCACTCCAACACTTGTCGCACCTAAGCCACAAGAGAAGTTGCTGCTATATATAGCGGCAACCAATCAAGTGGTTAGTGTTGCGTTAGTAGCGGAGAGGGAGGCGGATGATGAGCCAGCAACCACGGCAGATGCATCCAGCGACAAGCGGGGGACTTCACCGCAAGCTCGTCCCGACTAAAGATGGATCTGCAGCGCAGCGTGAGAAGATGCGAAAAGAATGGTACAGCGCCAGTTTACTTTGTCGGCCCCCTTCGCAGGGGCTAGGTCAAGGTACTCGGTGCAGAAATTTCTTTTCGCCTTCTCATGGCCTCGAGAAAGCTGCGCCATTACTTCCAAGCACATGAGATCACAATCGTCACTCGTTTTCGGCTGAAGAGGATCTTGCAAAATCCGAAGCAACAGGCAGGATTGTCGAGTGGGCACTGAACTGTCAAGCTTTGGCCTCAAGTTTGAGAGCACTTCAACTATCCAAAGCAAAGGCATTAGCGGAGTTCATAGCAGAATGGACGCAAACACAAGATGAAGAAATTCCGAAACGAGCATCCCGTCAAGGAAGCAAGCAAAGAGTGGCTGATGTACTTTGATGGTGCCTTCTCGCTGCAAAGGCGCCAAAAGGGCGTGCTACTTGTTGCACCCACCGGAGAGCACCTCAAGCACGTAGTCCAGATGCACTTTCCCAAGGAGCAAGCAACGAACAATACCGCAGAGTATGAAGGTTTGCTTGCCGGTCTCAGATCGCAGCAGACCTTGGGATCAAGAAGCTCATTGTCGGGGTGACTCACGACTTGTCGTCCGCCAAGTGAACAAGAATTATCGAGTCCGTTGATGGAAGCTTACGTTGATGAAGTGAGAAAGCTAGAAGAGCACTTTGACGGCCTACAGATGGAACATGTTCCAAGAGCTCGAACGACATTGCCGATGGTTCGTCAAGTGCGCTGCACTTAAGTTACCCGTGGAACCAGGATCTTTGTGCTCAAACTGACCCAACCGTCTCATAACGCCATCAACCGGACAGAGCAAGAAGAGGAAGTTGATTTCGGTGACTATTTTCCGCAGAGCTCCCGAAGCCGCCGCCAAGAAGGTCCTCAAGATCAACACCAAGGGTGCCGAGGAGCATCTGCTCCCGCAAGCCCTAGGGTTTGTTCCGTTGAAGCGACGCCCCGACAAGTTTTGCTCCGCAAGCTTGCCGGAACGTCAAGCTCCGCCGAGCCGCGAGTTCTCGCCCAGAAGCGGATGTTCCGCAGCAGCGGATGTGCCTTTAGTCCTTGTTGTCGAGCCGCAAGCTCCAAAGATGGGCACAAAGCAGATTGTCCGCTTCCTTGAGACAGAGAACTTCCCAAGAGCAAGAAGAAGCGGAAAGAGTAGCCCGGCAGTCAAGTATGTACCAGTTTGTCGACAACACACCGCATGTAAGAAGACTCAACGGTGTGAAATTGAAGTGTATTCACCGAAGACGGACAAAAGCTGTTGGCGAGAGATACATGGAGGCATATGTGGTCACCACATTGGCAAGAAGAGCACTTGCCGCAAAGTTGTTCCGCAAGGTTTCTTTTGGCCGACAGCCTCCGTGATGCAACTGCACAAGTAACCAAGTGTGAAGCGTGCGGTTCCATTCCAAGCAAATACACCAGCCAGCTCAAGCTCTCCAGACGATCCCTTTATCCTCGCCATTTTCGGTCTGGGGCTCGACATCCTCGCCCCTTTCCCGAAGTTGTCGGGGCTTTGAGTACTTGTACGCTGTAATCGACAAGTTCACAAAGTGGCCGGAAGTGGAAGCGATGAGGAAGGTGACAAGACGATCGGCGATCAAGTTCTTCAGTCGATTGTTTGCCGCAGGATCCCTAACAGGATCATCACCGACAACGCACGCAATTCACGAGCCGCACCTTCATGCAAGACGTCCAAGATCTTGGCGCCAAGGTTCGCTTCGCTTCATTGCTCATCCGAGAAGTAATGGTCAAGCGAGAGGGCGAACGCTGAAGTGCTGCGCGGGCTCAAGACCAGGACTTTCGACGGGCTGCGCAAGTGCGGAAAGAACTGGATTGAGGAGCTGCGGTGGTTCTTTGGTCGATCAGACGACGCCAAATCGAGCCATCGGCTAGACACCTTCGCTCTAGTCTATGGAGCAGAGGTAGTTCTCCCCACGGAACTTCGTATCTGGGTCACCTCGAGTGCTCGCTTATGATGAGCTTGAGCAAGAGCAGTTTAGACAAGATGACGCTGCTCTTTGAGGAGGACCGTCTTGAGCATTTATGACGAGCTGCTCAATACCAGCAAGCTTTACGCCGCTACCATAGCCGCAAAGTTAACGCCAGAAGTCTCGAGGAAGGCGACCTTGTTCTTCGGCGTTCAGTCCGCCAAGAATTCCAACAAGTTGACGCCAAAGTGGGAAGGCCCTTACCGGGTGAAACGAGTCACTAGGCCTGGCGCTGTCCGCCTTGAGAACGAAGATGGCATTCCGGTGAGCAACTCCTGGAACTTTGAGCATCTTCGTAAGTTTTACTCAGAAGCGCGGTTGCGGAACCTGTTCCGCAACCACCTTTTGTACAAGTCTTGCCGATGTTGCATGTAATCCTTTGTATGAAGCCGGCGAGACCCGTGCATAAGTAAAGCTCATGTGCTCGCACATCTTGTCAATTTCATGCTTTCTACTTTTTTCGCATGCATTATCGACACTTTGTGCAGCGCCTACCCCGTAAGCAATAACGAGCCGTAAGGCTCCATATCTTTATTTTTCTTCTTTCTCTTTCTCAAAGAAAGGAAGGTTCCTCGCCCACAAGTTTGCCGGGGAAAAGGAGAAGATAATGGTGTGGACCAAGCATCGTTCGAAGAAGTTTCGCCTTACCGGGAAGCAAACGACAGAAAAGCTAAGTTGCTAAAGTTTGAGCAATCAGTTTTAAAATTTTTAAGTTATCTTCCTCGAACGACCGTGCTTTGTATGGAAAACACTGCGCGGAGGAACCAACTCGTAGCTAGTTGCGCCCTTACTTTGTTTGAGTCCGCTCAACAACTTAACTGAGCTGCGACTAGTTGCGACAAGGTTTCTTGTCGGTAGCGGCACCGCATGCATTAACCGGATGATCCGGATCCAGCTCCGGACGATCCGGGACAAGCCTGTGATGATCTGGCCATCCGATGATCCGCTATGGGGTCAAAGATGGAAAGAATGAAGAGAATGGAGAGTAGGTTTTGGCTAAGTAGTTTTGCTAGGAATTTTTGGTCTTTAGAAAACTACTTGTGAGGTAGATTGTGAGCAAGCCTTGAACATACACCTCGGATCCCTCTTAATAGTGCGGATCCCACACTCAAGAAATGTATAAAAGAGCAAGATGCTTCGTTTTGTTTGCTTCTTTCCTCATTGGTTATTTGCTTCAAGAATATCTCATTTGATGTGTCCATGATGCACATTAAAACCCAGAGGACTAATGACCTGTATATACTCAACAAACATAGTTAGTCCCCAACCTATATGTAATTTGTCATCAACATCAAGAATACACTTAAGAGCAAGATTGCACTTTCAGAGAGATATTTTGCAAGGATTGGGATCTCAATGCAATGCATACCTTAATAGCATGCATGTTACCCTTTGTGTTCATCTTCAAGGTCAAAATCTTTTTTATTCATTTCCGTAGAAGAAAACCGATCCTCACTTAGGCTAATTTGCATATCAACCTAGGTATGCATAGGAGGAACTCAACAACTATACATGCAAGCCTAAGTTGATCACCAAGATTAGCTTTTCTATAGTATTAATTGTTGAATAGTTATGAGGTGTAGCCTTTAGATGGGCATGCCGACATCACATAATTCTTATTCATGCCGAAAACTACAGCTAATGCTGTGAGACAAGAAACATCTAAAAGTGTATCTTGTTGCTTATGTTTTAGGCTTAAACCATACATGCTTACTAGGATAGGTGAGTGAAGTGATATTTTTTTCTTCCATTGTAGTTGATGGACCTATTTAGGTGGCACCTTTAGAATGTTGTCGGGACCTTGGCGGTCAAGAATGTAACACTCTCCTCGCTGCAACGTATGGGCATATTTCCTAGTACAAAATAAAATAAATGAAGTAAAATTGCAGCAAGGTATTTTAGTTTTAATATATGAAAAGAGACCCCTGGGCACAGTTTTCACTAGAGGCTTTCTCTAGAAAATAGCATACGGTGGGTAAACAAATTACTATTGGGAAATTGATAGAAAAGCAAATAATTATGACGATATCCAAGGCAATGATCATACATAGGAATCACGCCCAAGATTAGTAGATCAAACGATTCTCATCTACTACTATTACTCCACACATCGATCCGCTATCCAAAGATGCATCTAGTGTATTAAGTTCATTGAAAATGGAGTAATGCTTTGCAACATGACATGATGTAGGCAAGATAGACTCACGTGTGAATAAACCCCATCTTGTTACCCTTAATAGCAACGATACATACGTGTCATGTCCCTTTCTGACACTGGAATTGAGCACCGCAAGATCAAACCCATTACAAAGCACCTCTTCCCATGGCAAGATAAATCAATCTAGTTGGTGATAACCCACAAGTATAGGGGATCGCAATAGCTTTCGAGGGTAGAGTATTCAACCCAAATTTTGTTGATTCGACACAAGGGGAGCCAAAGAATATTCTCAAGTATTAGCAATTGAGTTGTCAATTCAACCACACTGGAAACTTAGTATCCGCAGCAAAGTGTTTAGTAGCAAAGTAATATGATAGTGGTGGTAACGGTAACAAAAGTAAAGACAAAGAAAGGTAATGTTTTTGGTATTTTGTAGTGATTGTAACAGAGCAACGAAAAAGTAAATAAGCGAGAACCAAGATATGGAAAACTCAGAGGCACCGGATTAGTGATGGATAATTATGCCGGATGCTTGTCTGTAACAGTCATAACATAGGGTGACACAGTAACTAGCTCCAATTCATCAATGTAATGTAGGCATGTACTGAATATAATACGTGATTATGGAAAAGAACCTGCATGACATCTTTTGTCCTACCCTCCGTGGCAGCGGGTCCTATTGGAAACTAAGGATATTAAGGCCTCCTTTAATAGAGAACCGAAAGCATTAGCACATAGTGAATACATGAACTCCTCAAACTATGGTCCTCACCGATAAGTATCCCGATTATTGTCACTTCGGGTTGTCCGATCATAACACATAATAGGTGACTATAGACTTGTAAGATAGGATCAAGAACATGCATATGTTCATGAAAACATAATAGGTTCAGATCTGAATTCATGGCACTCGCCCTAGTGACAAGCATAAGCATAGCAAAGTCATAGCAACATCAATCTCGTAACATAGTGGATACTAGGATCAAACCTAACAAAGCTAACTCGACATACATGATAAATCTCATCCAACCCATCACCCAAAGAAGCCTACGATGGAATTACTCACGCACGGCGGTGAACATCATGAAATTGGTGATGGAGGATGGTTGATGATGACGAGGACGACGATCCTCTCCGAGCCCCGAACACCTGAGATCAGCCTCCCGAGAGAGATTAGGGTTTGGTGGCTCAGATCGTAGCGCGATGATTTCTTCTCTAATTTTTTCTCCCCCAAAGCTAATATATAGAGTTGGAGTTGGCGCGAAGGTGTCCGTGGGGCCCACGAGGTAGGCGCGCTTCACCCTGGGACAGGTGTGGGCCCCTGTCTTCATCTTTACAGGATTTTTATTATTTTTATAAGACATCCTGTGGAGTTTCAGTCATTCCGAGAACTTTTGTTTTCGCACATAAAACAACATCATGGCACCTCACCGAAATGTTGGCCATCGGTTAGTTCCATTCAAATCATACAAGTTAGAGTCCAAAACAAGGGCAAAAGTTTTGAAAAGTAGGTACGATTGAGACGATCAACTCTGCTTAAACCCTTTCTTGTCCTCAAGCAATTCATTTGACAAACCGAAGAGAAAAGAAAACTTTTACAAACTCGCTTGCTCTTGTTGTTGTACCATGTCAAGCCAAAGATTTAGGTTTTCAGCAAAGATCATAACTAACCACATTTGTAATAACTCCTAGGTCTCATGTTTACTCATATCAATAACATAATCATAGCAAGTTTCATAATAAATCTCGGATGACAACACTTCTCAAAATAATCATAATATGATATAACAATATGGTATCTCGCTTTTCCTTTCCGAGACCAAGAAACATAAATGCAAGAGCACCTTCAAAGATCAAGGACTGACTAGACATTGTAATTCATGGTAAAGAGATCCAATCATAGTCATACCCATATAAATTAACAATAATGAATGCAAATGACAAATTGCTTTCCAAATTAAAGTTTTAATAAGAGGTGATGACTCAACATAAAAATAATACCATTTCAATAGCATGTGTTGCCAACTTAAGGTAAACTATTATAACTCATAGCCACCGCTACGGCACGCAGCAACTATGATCTCTAATTGTCAATAAACATGTTTATTCATAGCTGTTTTACTCGAAATCTATGGACTCATCATATTTACAAAAACAAAAGAGGCTTCTAGTTCATAATAGCTTTTCCCATCTCACTACCCATCATATATGTCATCATAATTGCCTTTCACTTGCACGACCGAACGATGTGAATAATAATAAGAGTGCACGCAGCATTGACTGTCGGAATCTACGAGCATTCAATAAACAGGAGAAGACAAGGCAATATACTCTTGGTTAATCAACAATGATGCATATAAGAGCCACTTCAATAATTTAATCATGGTCTTCTTCCTCACCGAATTTCAAAGAAAAGAAAAATAAAAACTATTTACACGGAAAGCTCCCAACAAGCAAAAGAAGAACGGAAATATTTTTGGGTTCTTTTAGTTATTACTACTACAAAGCAGGAAAATAAACTACTACTAATTTTTTGTTTTTCTTAAGGTTTATTAAACACACAAGAAGAAAGCAGTGAAAAGAAAATAAACTAGCATGGATATTACAAAGGAAAGAGTATGAGCACCACATCTAGCAATGAGTGTGTGAACAATGTAATGTCGGTGAGAAATACATACCCCCCAAGCTAAGCTTTGGCCTGTTGGTCTATTGCCAGGATAGCCTGGTGGATACCCGAGGTGTAATAACAATCATGCGAATAGTTGGGACATACCGGGATGAAGAGGACTCGACCACACGGTGGGCAGCCACCTCCGGATCACAAGAATAGACAGACCACGTGGGAGGCTCATCTTGTGGTTCCTAAGCACGGGTTGGCAAGATTCGATAGGTTTGAACGGCCGCCACTAACGAGGTGAGGACCTGCGCATAAGCAACAAAGAAGGAGCAGGCAAAGTAATAGTCTCACGGTGATTATCAAAGCACAATTTATATTTAAGCCCCTTCACGACTCCTAACAAGAAAGTCATGCGCTAGCATACTTTATAATCTAAATAAGCACCAAACGATGTTTCTTCTTTCTCCAAATGCCTAATAGGTATGCTAAAGTATTCAGCTAGGCGAAGCATAAATGCCTCCAAAGATGGGGCCCTTAGTACGGTTCGACTTAACCGCCTAGCAACAATTCCACCCATACAAAAGAGTTATTGCGGTATAAACCATGGAACAAAATGATAATATCAGAACACTAAGGTTTCCCAGCTCCCGCGACCAATCAAGTAACGACTAGCAATAAGGCAAAGTAGCATAAAACAGGAAAATGTATGCTAGTAATTTTGCATCGTAAACCTTCCTGGTTTCTCCCACATTGATAGTGTTAATGAAAGCTTCTACTTCATTGGTGTGGTTCATCTAAGGTGCCTCAAAGGGTATTTTGCAACCTCGCAAAATTCAGCTAATGGCATCTCCTAACAACGCTATATATAAATGAAACTCTACCGATGGAGGTGATTTAGGGAAAAGTAGAAGTTGCACAAAAGTATTTGTGAGTAAGAGATACTGATGACGTTGGTCGCGAGGAAGTCGGTGAGGCCCGCTCTCAATCAATAAATAGAAATCCTCATAAACCCGCCTCCTCAAGAAGTCATCGGAAGGCCATTCACACGGCCGACCTCCATGTACGAGGCAAATTATATTTGGGCTTCTACTCTTCTTCCTTTTGTTTTCCTTCGAGCTTCCCCGACGAGCCCCTCAAAAGTCTCTTCATTATTTTCTGAAATAATCTGAAATTTTAGTAACTTCAAACAAAAGTGAACCAACTTCAATAAAATTGATAGCAACTACTCCTACAAGTGCCTAGAGCATATATCAAGCATTAGAACTACTTGGAACCATATAAATTTGACATGCAAGCTCAAGAACATGGTCACCTATGCAGCACAAATTTGCAAAGAATAAAGCACTAGAACAAAACTAATTGGACCAATGGAGGAGTCACATACCAAGAAACAATCTCCCAAGCAGTTTTACAGAGGTGCTTTGAGCAAGGAGATCAAAATCACAGAAAAGTGGCGGAACTCGTGCTTGAGTTGGTTTTTCGGATTTGTGGAGGCAGAGGAAGAAGATGGGTGCAGGATAAGTGGAGGAGGGCCACCGTGGTCTCACGAGGCGGCGCCCTCCACCGTGCTGTGGCAGCTCCCCGGTAATTTTTGCATAGTAAATCCTCAAATAATCCCTAAAAATCATATTAAATTGGCATGGTATTCGAGGACTTTATTTTCGGACATTTTATATTGCATGGATAAATCAGGAAATGCATGTAAAAATACTATTTTACTTTATTTCTACTAAATAATGTAGTATAAAGAGGGTTGAAGGTTGTGCTTCTAGTTTCATCCATCTCATGCTCATCAAAAGGAATCCACTAACAAGGTTGATCGTGTCTTGTTAACAAACTCATTCACTAACATGGAACCGAGAAATTTTGAATAACACTATGTTACTCAACGGGATATGGACATCCCCAATAATAAGTATATCATATTTCTTCTTGACAGTAGGGAGAGGAAATTCAAAACCTCCAAATATAATCGATGGAATTTTTCCAATAGAGTTGATGCTATGAACTTGAGGTTGTTTCTCGAAAGGTACCGTGTGTTCATTACCATTAACATGAAAAGTGACATTGCCTTTGTTGCAATCAATAACAGCCCTCGCAGATTAAGAAAAGGTCTTCCAAGAATAATAGACATACTATCATCCTCGAATATCAAGAATAACAAAGTCCGTTAAAATAGTAACGCTTTGCAACCACAACAGCACATCCTCATAAATACCGACAGTATAGCAGCTTGATTTATCACCATTTGCAAAGATATTTCAAGAGGTGTCAACTTATTCAAGTCAAGTCTACTATATAAAGAGAGGCATAACACTAACACCAGCTCCAAGATCACATAAAGCAGTTTTAACATAATTTTCTTAATGGAGCATGGTATAGTAGGTACCTCGGATCTCCAAGTTTCTTTGGTATTCCACCCTTGAAAGTATAATTAGCAAGCATGGTGGAATTTTTAGCTTCCGATCTTTCTTTTATTTGTAACAATATCTTTCATATTTAGCATAAGGATTCATTTTGAGCATATCAACAATCGACACGCAAAGATAGGTCTAATCATTTCAGCAAAGCGCCAAAATCCTCATCATCCTTTTTCTTGGATGGTTTGGGAGGAAAAGGCATGGGTTTCAACCCATGGTTCTCTCTTTACCATGTTTCCTAGCAACAAAGTCTCTCTTATCATATCGCTGATTCTTTGATTGTGGGTTATCAAGATCAACAATGGTTCAACTTCTACATCATTATCATTACTAGGTTGAGCATCATGAACATCATCATTAACATTTTCACTAGGTTCATGTTCATTGATTGTGTTTCAAAGATCGCATATAGATATATCATTTGGATTATCGGTTGTTCAGAACAGGTTCACTAGAAGTTTGCAAAGTCCTATCATTTTATTTTTCTTCCTTTAGAAGGACTAGGTACATCACTATTATTTCTCCGAGAATCTTGCTCGATTCTTCTTCGGGTGGCCTTCGTGATACAAAGGTTCCGAGTCATTCTACCATTTAGTAGCCACCTAACAAAGATAATCATTTTTCTTACTATTCATTTCATCAAGCACTTCTTTCCAGCCTTAAGTACTTGTTCTACTTGAGTGGTAACCATAGAAGCATGTTTGCTAACAAGTTTAAGTTCACCTCTAATATAAGCCAAATAATCACCCAAGTGTTTAATCATAAAGGTATTTTTTTTAATTGTTCACCAAAATAAGCATTAAAGTCATCTTGCTTGAACATAAAGTTATCAAACTCATCCAAGCAATCGACTAGCAATTTTAGTAGGAGGGACTTCAGCTTTATCATATCTATAGAGAGAATTTACCTTTACTACCTGTGTCGGGTTATCGGATCAGGAGGTTCTTAAGTAATGGATCAATATCATAAGTTTCTTCAACAAAGTAGATTAAGACCATGTATTTCTTCAATAGGAGGTAAATTCTTAACATCTTCAAGTTTAATACCTTTTTCTTTCATAGATTTCTTTTGCCTCTTGCATATCTTCAGATCAGAATAGAATCTCTTCGGAGTTGGTTTAGGATAGGCTCAGAGCTGGCCTCGGAGGTGCCCAATTATTTTCATTTGTCAACATATTATTCAATAGAATTTCAGCTTCATCCGTGTTCTTTCCCTAAAAGAGAACCGCACAATTATCCGGTAATCTCCGAAGCATCGGTTAGTCCATTATAAAAGATATCAAGTATTTCGTGTTTCTAAGAGGATGATCAGCAAAGCATTAATCTTGAGAAGCCTCCCCAAGCTTGTGGGAGACTCTCTTCTTTATTTTAACGGTTGTACATTTTCAAAGCAGCTTGTTTCTTATGAGTAGGGAAATATTTAGTGAGAAGTAATAAATCATATCCTGGGGACTACGCACACAACCAGGATCAAGAGAATTAAACCATATCTTAGCATCACCATTTAATGAGAACGGAAATATTTTGAGTATATAAAAGTAGCGCAATCTCTCATCATTAGTAAATAGGGAAGCTATATCATTTAACTTAGTAAGATGTGCCACAATAGTTTCAGATTCATAGCCATAAAAAGGATCAGATTCAACCAAAGTAATTATATCTGATCAACAGAAATTCATAATCCTTATCAGAACACAGATAGATGAAGTAGCAAAAGGTGGTCAGGTTTCATTCTGTCTCTAAGAGATTCTTTGTTCCATTTAACAAGCAGCCTTTAAGTTCATATCTATCTTTACAAGCAAAATAGCGTAAGATTCCATATCAAAAACATAACTCTCGTGAATAACAGCATATTTTCATCATCACTTTCATCATCGATTCAGATTCAATAATTTCTTTCCAGCCCTAGCGATTTGTTCATCTAGAAATTACCAATAAGGCGCTTGTCGGTGTACTAGAGTAGGGGTACCCTAGTATCCTAACTTGTGCACGGGCAGTTGCAAAGACTGGCAAGGCTTGCCGGTGACCGCTAAGGTCCTCCGTGGGTTCCTTTGGAGCCATTCAAGAACAAAGTATTCAAGCCAAGGAGACAAGGCCCCGGAGAGGAGCTTGCCGAAGGCCAACCAAGGCATCTCAAGGAACTTGTCACGACGCTATGCTGCCCCGGCGAGGCCCGTGAGCGACAAGCTCCCGGACGCGACAAGCTTCCGGACGCGACAAGACAACGATCATGCAAGGCGCTGTTGCCGTGAACTACCACTCTGACCAAGACCAAAGACATCCACCAACGTGTCGCCTCGACCTTTCCAGCGCACGTGGCAAGAGGGCTGTGTAAGCCACTGCATCGGTGGCAGCGACGCTGACAAGATCGCCATCGCAGGCAAGCGGTGTCCCGACGGTCCTTTTTTGCACTATTTGGGCGACGAGACGGGTAATGCCTTTGTCCTCGCCGTGGTTAGGTATGATACATGCGGCGTAGTTGTACCAACCACAATTTTTTCCATTTTAACGTTGTTCACGCTGCTACCTGCCGGAGACCCCTTAAGCATATAAAAGGAGGCCCAGCGCGCACGAGAGAGGTTAGAAGAAAAACACCACGCCGGGTCTCGTTAGTAGCTAGTGTACAGTAGCACCTGCGCCCCGGAAAGAACTCAATACACTCAGACATGCAGAAGAGAGTGTTATTCTCCGGAGAGCCTGCCGGTAAATGCCAGGTGTTCGCCGATCCGTCAGGCGATCCCACCGCCGAACCGAAGGGGCTCGTCCGCCGTCCCATAGGTGTTCGTGGATCGCTTCGACATCTTTGGCGCCATGGGCGCTGAGGTTGTGTGAACTCGATCCGACGCTCACACGAGCTAGATCTTCATCTTTCATCGACATGCCACCGGGAAGAAGAAGGCTTCGCCGGCGGCAGCAGTTCCGCCCACGCCGATCCCATCACCACCGGAGCAAACGGGTGGGGTAGACGCCATGAAGAACGGGCATTGTAGGGAGCCCACGGTGCTGCCAGTCCAAGGACAAGGCTGCGCAGACCTCGGGTCTTCAGATACGCACCGCGCCTATCTCGTGGAGGCGCGACCGAGCAGCCATGGTATTCACAAAGGACATACGCTCGCTGGACCAAGATCGAGTGGTGGATTTCGTGCTCAAGACCAGCATGCACGCCAACATGCCGCACGAAGCGAGACATGGTCGCTGGACGATATCGCCCTTCTAACATATTTAGAAGTCCGGCATATCCCGCCTCGCGCCGTTTCGCATCGCCGCCCGCCACTCCAGCAGAAGCTTTGGCGCCGAGCTCAACCGCTCCTCGGATTACCCTCCAACGGCAGACAAGATCAATGAATGAGGGCCACCATTCGTAGTCTCATCGGCTTCGCTTAACGGCGGTACACTCCGCTGCAATGCAGTATATCGCGCCATGCAGACTGCCAGCACGAGCCGATGGCGATAAAACCGGGGGTGCAACCACCATGCACTCTCCACCCAAGGCCAAGATCGCCGACTCGCCGATCCACCTCGACAAATAATCCAGTCGATCATCGATCCACGAGCCTGCCGAGATCAATGCCAAGTTCTTCACGAACGATCGCGAGAAGACGCCGAACTCACATCGAGCGCCAAGAGAAGCGCCGCGCCAATCACCAGCTGGCTGGGCCCTCTCGTCGACATGCATGCACTGGGGAACCAGCGATTTGTCGTGACGCGGTAGGTTGCCCGTGTTCACTCGTGAGCTGCGCAAGTCCAGCGGCCCAAGACGAAGAATTTCAAGCCGACGCATCAGAAGTACGACGGCAAGTCGATCCGTCAGAAGTTCCTCAGATCTACACCATCGCGTGCAAGCTGCTGGGGCGGAACGACAAGATCCTCGCCAACTACCTACCGTGCTCGCCCAATGTCAGATCCTCGTTCATGCACTTGCGGACAACTCCATATCCTCCCCGCAGCATTCCATGCCATCGCTTGTTGGCGCTTTACAGCGCCACAAGCCTCATGGCCAAGAGAGCGACCTTCATCTACTTTACCAAGGAAGGAGAGCCCCGCCAGTACCCGTGAGATTCAGCCACAGACAACACAACATCTCAGATGTCCACCCCGCCAGTAATCAGCTGCTCCATCAGACGCGCGAAACCGCAGGATGCGGAGGAGATGGCGATGTGCAAGATCGAGACGCTGGAGCTATATGCTCGGCCGACAAGTGTGCACGCAGATGAGGAAGGGAGGAAACTCGGAGAGAATACGTAAGCAGGAGGATCTCGAGAAGAGGAGGCTGCCCCGCAAAGAAACGGCCAGGAACAACAGGAGGAAGAAAGGCAAAGATGTGCTAGTCGCGAGCAGTCCGGCAACGGAGGGGGCTAAGAAAGCCAAAGCTGGTAGTCTGGAGAAGGAGATTGCCGTGAGCACCAACTATCAGTCAAGGCCGCCGACAAGCAGGACGGAACCAACAAGCAAGATCGCAAGATCCACCGCACTAAGGGCTGATGACCTGTGAGTCAAGAAGGTCGAAAGCAGCTTGTCGAGCAGCAAAAGGCTGAAATGAGCCGCCTGACAGGAGAAGGCCAGGAAGGTGCTGGAGGGGCTGGCAAGAAACGCCTGCCGAGGAGGACGCCGCAAAAGGCCAAGCAGCAGAAGGAGACAGACTCTCCCCGGCCACGATAAGGATGAAGATGACGACGATTTATGAAGATATGGATGATACCGAGACCGATGAGCAGGAGTTCCAGAAGCCACAGAGGTCCCGTAGGCTTGACGGTGGTGCTTCAGATACTTCACACCGCCAGCTCAAGCAATGGGTGCGGAAGTCAATGCGCGTAACCACCCGCCGAGTCACGCGTTTCTCGAAATGGTCCAAAGACGCCTATCATCTTTTCAAGAACTTTTGTTTTCGCAAAAAACAACATCATGGAATTCTTGAAAACAGCGTCGGTCGGGTTAGTTCCATTCAAATCATACAAGTTAGAGTCCAAAACAAGGAAAGTTTTGGAAAAGTAGAATACGGAGGGTATCAACTCCCCAAGCTTAAACCCTTCTTGTCCTCAAGCAATTCAGTTGACAAATAAAGAAAAAAAAACTTTTACAAACTCTTTTGCTCTTGTTGTTTACCATTCAAGCCAATTAGTTTTCAAAGATCATAACTAACCAATTTGCAATAACTCCTAGGTCTCATGTTTACTCATATCAATAACATAATCAGCTAGCAAGCCATAATAATAAATCTCGGATGACAACACTTTCTCAAAATAATCATAATATGATATAACAAATGGTATCTACTCCCTTTGAGACCAAAAACAAAAGAGCACCTTCAAAATCAAGGACTGACTAGACATTGTAATTCATGGTAAAAGATCCAATCATAGTCATACCGATATAAATTAACAATAATGAATGCAAATGACCTGGCTTCGCTAGTGCTTTTAATAAGAGGGTGATGACTCAACATAAAAGTAAATAGATAGGCCCTTGGAGGAAGCAGGGTTGTAGAGGTGCGGCTTGGTTTTGAAATAGAGATAAATTATATTTTGGCGGCAACTTTCATTGTCAACATAACAACTAAGAGATGCGATATCTTCCATGCTAAACAAATTATAGGGGTTCCCAAACAGAATGGTAAAGTTTATACTCCCCTCCTCCACAAGCATCAATCCATGGCTTGCTCAAACAACAGTGCCTCCAACATTCAACGGGTCCCGGGAGTTTTGTTTGCAATTATTTTGATTTAGTTTCATAAAGCATGGGAATGGGCATCCGGGACCAGCCATTTTCGTGGTGAGGGGAGTCCACTCCTCTTGAGAATAACCGCCTAACGGAAGATAAGGGCAGCCCTAGTTGAATATGAGCTATTGGCATGCAAAACAGAATGTTTATTTGAAGGTTTAGAGTTTGGCACATACAAATTTACTTGGAGCCGGTGATACGCATATAGGAAGGTATGGTGGACTCATATGGAATAACTTTGGGGTTTAAGGTTGGATGCACAAGCGTATTCCGCTTAGTACAAGTGAAGGCTAGCAAAAAACGAGGCGACCAACTAAGCACAAAGTCATGAACATGCATTAAAATTAATAAACATTGAATACAAGCATGGTAGGATATAATCCACCATGAACATAAATATTGAAGGCTATGTTGATTTGTTTCAACTACATGCGGAACATGTGCCAATCAAGTCCTTAAATCATTCAAGGAGGATACCACCCCATCATACCACATCACAACCATTTAATAGCATGTTGTACCAAAGGTAAACCATTATAACTCATAGCTAATCAAGCATGGAACAACTATGATCTCTAATTGTCATTGCAAACATGTTTATTCATAATAAAATGAATAAGACGATGGACTCATCATATTTACAAAAACAAAAGGTTGAGTTCATACCAGCTTTTCCCATCTCGTCAGTCCATCATATATTCATCATTTGCCTTTCACTTGCCGACGAGCGATGTGAATAATAATAAGGTGCGTGCATTGGACTAAATGGAATCTCGAGCATTCAATAAACAGGAGAAGACAAGGCAATATGGGCTCTTGGTTAAATCAACAATGATGCATATAAGAGCCACTTCAAAATTTAATCATGGTCTTCTCCTCGACCCCCAAAAAAAAAAAAATAAAACTATTTACGGAAAGCTCCCAACAAGCAAAAAAGAGCGGAAATATTTTGGGTTTTCTTTTATTATTACTACTAACAGGAAAATAAACTACTACTAATTTTTGTTTTTCTTAAGGTTTATTAAACACACAAAAGAAAGCAGGAAAAATAAACTAGCATGGATATTACGGTGAAAAGTATGAGCACCGACATCTAGCAATGAGGTGTGTGAACATAAATGTAATGTCGGTGAAAATCTACTCCCCAAGCAGGCTTTTGGCCTAAGTTGGTCTATTGCCGGGGATAGCTGGGGATACCCGTTTGGGTATGGGGTCATTTGCGATGGAATAGTTGGGATCATCTTGGATGAAGAGGACTCGGGCCCCTGGTGGCAGCCACCCCGGATCCCAGAATAGGTGGGGCTCATCTTGTGGTTCCGGTTCGGGGCTGGTAAGATTGATGAACAGGCCCCGGACAGGTGAGGACCTGGAACAAGTTAAACAAAGAAGGGGCAGCAAAATAATAGTCTCAGGTGATGTTTATCAAAGTACAATTTATATTTAAGCTCCCTTCCACGACTCTAACAAGAAAGTCATGCGCTAGCAATTTATAATCTAAATAAGCCTGGGCAATGTTTCTTCTTTCTCCAAATCCAATAGGTATGCTAAATATTCAGCTAGGCGTGAAGCATAAATCCTCCAAAGATGGGGCCCTTATGCGGTTCAGACTTAACCGTCTAGCAACAATTCCACCCATACAACGAGATTGGGTATAAACCATGGAACAAAATGATAATATCAGGAACACTAAGGTTTCCACGTTCCGACCAATCAAGAAGACTAGCAAATAAGGCAAAGTAGCTAAAACAGGAAAATTATGCTAGTAATTCTTGCATCAAAACCTTCGGTTTCTCCCACATTGATAGTGTTAAAAAGCTTCCCATTCGGTGTGGTTCATCTAAGGTCCCTCAAAGGTATTTTCAAACCTCCAAAATTCAGCTAATGGCATCTCTAACAACGTCATATAAATGAAACTCTCTTGGGGTGATTTCTTGGGAAAAAGTAGAAGTTTTGCACAAAAGTATTTGTGAGTAAGAATCTTGTGGCGTTGGTGGAGGAATCGGTGAGGCCAGGTTCTCAATCAATAAATAGAAATCCTCATAAATCGGCTCTCCTCAAGAAGTCATCGGAGGCCATTCACCGGGGACCTCCAGATCAGGCAAATTATATTTGGGCTTCTCTCTTCTTCCTTTTGTTTTTCCTTGAGCTTTTTGGAGCCCCTCAAAGTCTCTTCATTATTTTCTGAAATAATCTGAAATTTTAGTAACTTCAAACAAAAGTGAACCCTTCAATAAAATTGATAGCAACTCTCCTACAAGTGCCTAGAGCTATATCAAGCATTAGAACTACTTGGAACCATATAAATTTGACACAAGCTCAAGAACATGGTCACCTTGCAGCACAAATTTGCAAAGAATAAAGCACTAGAACAAAAACTAATTGGACCAATGGAGGTCACATACCAAAAACAATCTCCCCAAGCAGTTTTAGAGGTGCTTTGAGCAAGAGATCGAAAATCACACAAAAAGTGTTTGGAACTCGTGCTTGAGTTGGTTTTGGTTTTGTGGGGGGAAAAGATGGGTGCAGGGATAAGGGAGGAGGGCCCGTGGGCCCACGAGGCGGGGCGCCCTCCACCTCGTGGCAGGTGGCAGCTCCCCAGTAATTTTTGCATATAAATCCTCAAATATTCCGAAAAATCATATTAAATTGGCATGGATTGGGACTTTTATTTTGGGAATTTTATATTGCATGGATAAATCAAAGCAGAAAAAAATACTATTTTACTTTATTTCTACTAAATAACAGTATAAAGAATAGAAGGTTGTGCTTCTAGTTTCATCCATCTCATGCTCATCAAAAGAATCCACTAACAAGGTTGATCAGTCTTGTTAACAAACTCATTCCAAACATGGAACGGAAAATTTGAATAACACTATTTACCTCAAGGGATATGGACATCCCCAATAATAAGTATATCATATTTCTTCTTGACTGGAGGAAATTCAAAACCTCAAATATAATCGATGGAATTTTCCAATAGAGTTGATCTATGAACTTGAGGTTGTTTCCTCGGAAAGTGTAGTGTTCATTACCATTAACATGAAAAGTGACATTGCCTTTGTTGCAATCAATAACAGCCCTGCAGTATTAAAAAAGGTCTTCCAAGAATAATAGACATACTATCATCCTCGGGAATATCAAGAATAACAAAGTCCGTTAAAATATCGTTTGCAACCCAAAGGCACATCCTCAAAATACCGGCATTATAGCATTGATTTATCAGCATTTGCAAAGATATTTCATAGGTGTCAACTTATTCAAGTCAAGTCTACGATATAAAAGAGGCATAACACTAACACCGTCCAAGATCACATAAAGCAGTTTTAACATAATTTTCTTAATGGAGCATGGTATAGTAGGTACCCTGGATCTCAAGTTTCTTTGGTATTCCACCCTTAAAAGTATAATTAGCAAGCATGGTGGAAATTTAGCTTCTATCTTTCTTTTATTTGTAACAATATCTTTCATATTTGCATAAAGTTCATTTTGAGCATATCGGTCAATCCATCAAAAAAGATGGTCTAATCATTTCAACAAATCAAAATCCTCATCATCCTTTTTCTTGGATGGTTTGGGAGGAAAAGGCATGGGTTTGAACCCATGGTTCTCTTTCTTTACCATGTTTCCTAGCAACAAAGTCTCTTTATCATAACGTTGATTCTTTGATTGTGGGTTATCAAGATCAACAACGGGTTCAACTTCTACATCATTATCATTACTAGGTTGAGCATCATCATTGAACATCATCATTAACATTTTCACTAGGTTCATGTTCATTACCAGATTGTGTTTCACATCGAGACATAGAATATCATTTGGATTTCGGGGTTCAACAAAGGTTCACTAGAAGTTTGCAAAGTCCTATCATTTTTTTTCTTCCTTTTAGAAGGAACTAGGTACATCAATATTATTTCTCGAGAATCTTGCTCGATTCTCTTGGGTGGTTTCGGATACAAAGGTTCTGAGTCATTCTAAGTTCTAGTAGACTCTAACAGCATAATCATTTTTCTTACTATTCATTTCATCAAGCACTTCTTTCCGAGCCTTAAGTACTTGTTCTACTTGAGTGGTAACCATAGAAGCATGTTTGCTAACAAGTTTAAGTTCACCTCTAATATAAGCCAAATAATCACCCAAGTGTTTAATCATAAAGGATTTTGTTTTAATTGTCTACCAAAATAAGCATTAAAGTCATCTTGCTTAAACATAAAGTTATCAAACTCATCCAAGCGACTAGCAATTTTAGTAGGAGGGACTTCACTTTATCATATCTATAGAGAAATTTACCTTTACTACGTGCCGGGTTTATCGGGATGGGAGGTTCTTGATAAGTAATGGATCAATATCATAAGTTTCTTCAACAAGTGGAATTAAGACCATGTATTTCTTCAATAGGAGGTAAATTCTTAACATCTTATTTAATACCTTTTTCTTTCATAGATTTCTTTGCCTCCATATCTTGAGGATGAAAATAGAACCCTCTCTTCTTGGAGTTGGTTTAGGGAATAGGCTCAGGAGCTGGCTGGGGGGTGCCCAATTATTTTCATTTGTCAACATATTATTCAATAGAATTTCAGCTTCATCGGTTTCTTTCCGAAAAGAAAGGCACAATATCCAGGTAATCTCTGGAAGCATCGGTTAGTCCATTATAAAAGATATCAAGTATTTCAGGTTTCTTAAGAGGATGATCGGGCAAAGCATTAAGAACTTGAAAGCCTCCCCCAAGCTTGGGAGACTCTCTTCTTTTTTACGAAGTTGTAATTTCCCTCAAAGCAGCTTGTTTCTTATGGAGGAAATATTTAGCGAAAAGTAATAAATCATATCCGGGGACTCCTTTAAACCAGGATCAAAGAATTAAACCATATCTTAGCATCACCTTTAATGAGAAGCGAAATATTTTGAGGTTATAAAATGCGCAATCTCTCATCATTAGTAAATAGGGAAGCTATATCATTTAACTTAGTAAGATGTGCCACAATGGTTTCAGATTCATAGCCATAAAAAGGATCAGATTCAACCAAAGTAATTATATCGGATCAAAGAAATTCATAATCCTTATCGGGAACACGGATAGGTGAAGTAGCAAAGCAGGTCGGGTTTCATTCTTCTCTAAGAGATTCTTTGTTCCATTTAACAAGCAGCCTCTTAAGTTCATATCTTCTTTACAAGCAAAAATAGCTGCGAAGATTCCATATCAAAAACATAACCCTCGGGAATAACGGGCATATTTTCATCATCACTTTCATCATCGTATTGATTCAATAATTTCTTTCTCTCCAGCCCTAGCAATTTGTTCATCTAGAAATTCACCAAGGGGCACAGTTTCTTGTACTAGAGTTAGGGTACCCTAGTATCCCGAACTTGTGCCTGGGCGATTCAACACCCGCGGCAAGGCTTCCGGTGACCGCCAAGGTTCCGTGGTTCCTTTGGAGCCATTCAAGGAACAAAAGTATTCAACCAAGACAAGGCCCGGCGAAGGAGCTTGCGGGAAAAGGCTCCAAGGCATCTCAAGGAACTTGCCGCGAACGCCGCAGCGTCCGGCGAACCGGTAAACAAACTTCCGGGGCGCGACAAGCTTAGGGCCGCGACAAAAGACAACGACAGCCAAAAGCGCGCAGGGTGAACCCTCGTACCCCCCGGCCATCCACCAGCGTTGCCATACAGGACCTTTCGGGCCGCAAACTGGAAAACTGTGTGGCCAGCGGTTCGCGGTGGGCGGCTGACAAGATCGCCATCGTGGCAGCGGTGGTGTCCACGCGGTCCCTTTTTGCACTATTTGGGCGGCGTGGGGCGGGCATTTAATGCCTTTGTCCCCTGCCGTCAGGGTTAGGTATGATACCATGCGGTGGTTGTACCAACCACAATTCCTTTTCCATTTTAACGTTGTCTGTTACCTGGAGAACCCTTAAAGCATATAAAAAGGCCCCATGCGGAAATTGAAAGGCAGAAAAACACTCACCTCGGTCTCGTTAGTAGCTAGTGTGTCTTGAGCCTTTCGGCGGCTCCCGAGCAAGAACTCAATACACTTTCGGACATGCGGCCCGGTAAGTGTTATTCTCCGGAGAGCTCAGGCTGGGTAAACTGCTCGTGTTGCCGCCTCGATCCCTTCCGTCCGATCTCCACCCCCGCCCGAACGAAAGGGGCTTTCGGTCCCCGGTCCCAAGGTTTAGTGGATCGGTTTCCACGACATCTTTGGGCGCCCGGTAGAAGCGTCGAGTTTGTGCCGATTCCGGCGTTCAAAACTGAATCTTCATCTTCTTCATCGACATGCCACCGAAGAAGAAGGCTTGGCGTTCCCGGCAGCAGTTCCGTCCCGTCGATCCCATCACCACGAACAAGCGGGTGGTGGGGTAAACCCAGCGGGCGGGCAAAAGAGGGCCACGGTGCTGCCAGGTCCAAGGACAAGGCCTGCCCAACCTGGCGTCCGTACATGCCAGCGCCCATCTCAGGGGCCAGCGGGACCCGGACGCGTCATGGTATTCCCGGTGACATCGTTCGTTGGACCAAGATCGGTGGTGGAGGGTGCTCAAGACCAGCATCGCCAAACATGCTGGCCTTGGCGAAATTTGTGGCGCTGGGCGAATCTTGCTCCTTCTAACATATTTAAAGTCCGACATATCCGCTCCTCGCCCGTTGCCACTGCCGCCCCCCTTCCGGAAGCTTTGGCGCGACTCAACTGCTCTGGATTACCCTCCAGCGGCGGAACAAGATCAATGAATGGAGGCCCCATTGAGTCTCATCGGCCTTGGGCGACCTCCCTTGACGGCCGAGTACATCGCTGCAGCGGCGGGACTACCGAGCCGAGCCGATGGCGGCAAAACCGGTGGGGTGCAACCACCATGCACTCTCCCCCGAAAGGCCAAGATCGCCGACTCGCCGGATCCACCTCGACGGCCGAATCCACCGCATCCCGGATCCACGAGCCGTGAGATCAATGCCAAGTTCTTCACGAGCAATGCGGAAGGCCTCGAACTCCATCGGGCCGAAGAAAGCGGCGTCAATCGGACCAGGGCGCTGGGCCCTCCTTGAAACATGCATGCCCAGGGGAACGGGCGGCTTGCCGTGCGGGTAGGTTGCCTTGTTCACTTTGAGCCTGCGGCAAGTCCATGGCCCAAGGAAACCCGGCGTGCGAAG
>JAHIAM010003293.1:0-57608 GCA_021605205.1 Aegilops longissima
CACGATAAAGGGGTTGTCAATCCCTTCGGCCACTCACAAAAGTGAGATCTAATAGAGATACTAAAGTAATATTTTTGGTATTTTTGTTGTATAGATTGGAAAGTAAAGATTGCAAAATAGTAAACGATATGCAATGTAAATAAAAGAGATGCAATATAATAAGAAAGAGACCCGGGGGCCATAGGTTTCACTAGTGGTTTCTCTCAAGATAGCATGTATTACGGTGGGTGAACAAATTATCAAGCGAGCAATTGATAGAAAAGTTTATAATTATGAAGATATATAAGGCAATGATCATGAATATAGGCATCACATCCGTGTCAAGTAGATCAAACGATTCTGCATCTACTACTATTACTCCACGATCGACCGCTATCCAAAGATGCATCTAGAGTATTAAGTTCATAAGAACAGAGTAACACATTAAGCAAGATGACATGATGTAGAGGGATAAACTCAAGCAATATGATATAAACCCCATCTTTTATCCTCGATGGCAACAATACAATACGTGCCTTGCTGCCCCTCATCACACCGGGAAAGGACACCGCAAGATTGAACCCAAAGCTAAGCACTTCTCCCATTGCAAGAAAGATCAATCTAGTAGGCCAAACTAAACCGATAATTCAAAGAGACTTGCAAAGATATCAAATTATGCATATAAAAATTCAGAGAAGAACCAAATAATATTCATAGATAATCTTGTTCATAAATCCACAATTCATCGGATCTCGGAAAACACACCGCAAAAGATTATTACATCGAATAGATCTCCAAGAACATCGAGGAGAACTTTTATTGAGGATCAAAGAGAGAGAAGAAGCCATCTAGCTAATAACTATGGACCCGAAGGTCTGTGGTAAACTACTCACGCTTCATCGGAGAGGCTGTGGTGTTGATGTAGAAGCCCTCCGTGATTGATTCCCCCTCCGGCAGATCGCCGAAAAGGCCCCAAGACGGGATCTCACAGGTATAGAAGGTAGCGGCGGTGGAATAGTGGTTTCGTGGATCACCCTGATGTTTCTAGGGTATAAGAGTATATATAGGTGAAAGAAGTACGTCAGTGGAGCTACGAGGGGCCCACGAGGGCGGGGGAGCACCCTCCTGCCTCGTGGTCGCCTCGTGGCGTTCCAGACTTCGACTCCAAGTCTTCTGGATTGCTTTCGGTCCAAGAAAGATCATCGCGAAGGTTTCATTCCGTTTGGACTCCGTTTGGTATTCCTTTATGCGAAACTCTAAAATAGGCAAAAAAACAGAAACTGGCACTGGGCCTCCGGTTAATAGGTTAGTCCCAAAAATAATATAAAAGAGCATATTAAAGCCCATTAAACATCCAAAACAGATAATATAATAACATGGAACAATAACAAATTATAGATACGTTGGAGACGTATCAAGCATCCCCAAGCTTAACTCCTGCTCGTCCTCGAGTAGGTAAATGATAAAAACAGAATTTTTGATGTGGAATTCTACATAACATAATTATCAATGTAATTTTCTTTATAGTGGCATGAATGTTCAGATCCCGAAGATTCAAGACAAAAGTTTAATATTGACATAAATATAATAATATTTCAAGTATACTAACAAAGAAATCATGTCTTCTCAAAATAACATGGCCAAAGAAAGTTATCCCTACAAAATCATATAGTCTGGCTATGCTCTATCTTCATCACACAAAATATTTAAATCATGCACAACCCTGATGACAAGCCAAGCAATTGATTCATACTTTTGATGTTCTCAAACTTTTTCAATCTTCACGCAATACATGAGCGTGAGCCATGGACATAGCACTATAGGTGGAATAGAATGGTGGTTGTGGAGAAGACAAAAAGGAGAAGATAGTCTCACATCAACTAGGCATATCAAGGGGCTATGGAGATGTCCATCAATAGATATCAATGTGAGTAAGGATTGCCATGCAACAGATGCACTAGAGCTATAAGTGTATGAAAGCTCAAAAAGAAACTATGTGGGTGTGCATCCAACTCGCTTGCTCACGAAGACCTAGGGCGATTTGAGGAAGCCCATCATTGGAATATACAAGCCAAGTTCTATAATGAAAAATTCCCACTAGTATATGAAAGTGACAAGATAGGAGACTCTCTATCATGAAGATCATGGTGCTACTTTGAAGCACAAGTGTGGTAAAATGATAGTAGCATTGCCCCTTCTCTCTTTTTCTCTCATTTTTTTATTTGGGCCTTTTCTCTTTTTTTATGGCCTCATTTTTTTTCCTTTTTTTATTTTTCGTCCAGAGTCTCATCCCGACTTGTGGGGGAATCATAGTCTCCATCATCCTTTCCTCACTGGGACAATGCTCTAATAATGATAATCATCACACTTTTATTTACTTACAACCCAAGAATTACAACTCAATACTTAGAACAAAATATGACTCTATGTGAATGCCTCCGGCAGTGTACCGGGATGTGCAATGAATCAGGAGTGACATGTATGAAAAAATTATGAAGGTGACTTTGCCACAAATACGATGTCAACTACATGATCATGCAAGGCAATATCACAATGATGGAGCGTGTTATAATAAACGTAACAGTGGAAAGTTGCATGGCAATATATCTCGGAATGGCTATGGAAATTCCATAATAGGTAGGTATGGTGGCTGTTTTGAGGAAGGTAAATGGTGGGTTTATGGTACCGGCGAAAGTTGCGCGGTACTAGAGAGGCTAGCAATGGTGGAAGGGTGAGAGTGTGTATAATCCATGGACTCAACATTAGTCATAAAGAACTCACATACTTATTGCAAAAAATCTATTAGTTACGAAACGAAGTACTACGGCGTGCTCCTAGGGGATAGATTGGTAGGAAAAGACCATCGCCGTCCCCGACCGCCACTCATAAGGAAGACAATCAAAAAATAAATCATGCTCTGACTTCATGACATAACGGTTCACCATACGTGCATGCTATGGGAATCACAAACTTTAACACAAGTATCTCTCAAATTCACAACTACTCTACTAGCATGACTCTAATATCACCATCTTCATATCTGAAAACACTCATAAAGAATCAAACTTCTCATAGTATTCAATGCACTTTATATGAAAGTTTTTGTTATACCCATCTTGGATGCCTATCATATTAGGACTAATTTTATAGCCAAAGCAAATTACCATGCTGTTCTAAAAGACTCTCAAAATAATATAAGTGAAGCATGAGAGATCAATAATTTATATAAAATAAAACTACCACCATGCTCTAAAAAGATATAAGTGAAGCACTAGAGCAAAATTATCTAGCTCAAAAGATATAAGTGAAGCACATAGAGTATTCTAATAAATTCCGATTCATGCGTGTCTCTCCCAAAAGGTGTGTACAGCAAGTATGATTGTGGTAAACTAAAATTCAAAGACTCAAATCATACAAGACGCTCCAAGCAAAACACATATCATGTGGTGAATAAAAATATAGCCTCAAGTAAAGTTACCGATAGATTTAAGATTTAAGGAGGGATGCCTTCCGGCATCCCCAAGCTTAGGCTTTTGGTTGTCCTTGAATTTTACCTTGGGGTGCCTTGGGCATCCCCAAGCTTAGGCTCTTGCCACTCCTTATTCCAAAATCCATCAAATCTTTACCCAAAAACTTGAAAACTTCACAACACAAAACTCAACAAAAAATCTCACGAGCTCCTTTAGTATAAGAAAATAAACCACCACTTTAAGGTACTATAATGAAATCATTCTTTATTTATATTGGTATTAAACCTACTGTATTCCAACTTATCTATGGTTCATAACCCCCGATACTACTCATAGATTCATCAAAATAGGCAAACAACACACGAAAAACAGAATATGTCAAAAACAGAACAGTCTGTAGCAAACTGTAATGTTTGAATACTTATGGAACTCCAAATAATCTACCAAATTAGGACGACCAGGGAAATTTGTATATTAATCTTCTTCAAAAAGAATCAGGGTAAAAGCTCTTTTCTATGATTTATGAAATCATTTTCGTGAGCACAAAGTTTCTGTCTTTTTCAGCAAGATCAAACAACTATCATCCAAGAAGATCCTAAAGGTTCTAGTTGGCACAAATACTAATTAAAACATAAAAAACACAATCATAACAGTAGCATGATGACTTATTTATTACTAAACAGTAGCAAAAATCAAAGAACAAAAATAAAATTGGGTTGCCTCCCAACAAGCGCTATCGTTTAACGCCCCTAGCTAGGCATAAAAGCAAGAATAGATCTAGGTATTGTCATCTTTGGTATGCAATCCATAAGTGGCTCTCATAATAGATTCATAAGGCAATTTAATTTTCTTCCTAGGAAAGTGTTCCATGCCTTTCCTTAATGGAAATTGGAATCTAATATTTCCTTCTTTCATGTCAATAATTGCACCAATCGTTCTAAGGAAAGGTCTACCAAGAATAATAGGACATGTATGATTGCAATCTATATCAAGAACAATGAAATCTACAGGCATATAATACCTATTTGCAACAATAAGAACATCATTAATTTTTCCCATAGGTTTCTTAATGGTGGAATACGCAAGATGCAAGTTTAAAGAATGATTATCAAATTCATGGAAACCTAGCACATCACACAAAGTTTTTGGAATCGTGGAAACACTAGCACCCAAATCAGATAAAGCATAGCATTCATAATCTTTAATCTTAATTTTAATAGTAGGTTCCCACTCATCATAGAGTTTTCTAGGGATAGAAACTTCTAGTTCAAGCTTTTCTTCATAGGATTGCATTAAAGCATCAAAGATATGTTTAGTAAAAGCTTTATTTTGATTATAAGCATGAGGAGAATTTAGCACGGATTGAAACAAGGAAATACAATCTATCAAACAACAATTATCATAATTAAATTCCTTGAAATCCAAAATAGTGGGTTCATTGCTATGTAAAGTTTTGACCTCTTCAATCCCACTTTTATTAATTTTTGCATCAAGATCTAAAAACTCCGAATCATTGGGACGCCTTTTAACTGAAGTTGACTCATCTCCAGCCCCATCTTTATCAAGATTCATATTGGAAAACAAAGATTTAATAGGAGTCACATCAATCACTTTTAGATCTTCATCATTATTATCATGAAAACTAGAAGAACATGCTTTCACAAAGCAATCTTTTTTAGCACGCATCCTAGCGGTTCTTTCTTTGCACTCATCAATGGAAATTCTCATGGCTTTGAGAGACTCATTGATATCATGCTTAGGTGGAATAGATATAAGTTTCAAAGAATCAACATCAAGAGAAATTCTATCCACGTTCCTAGCCAACTCATCAATCTTAGGCAATTTTTCTTCAAGCAAAGCATTGAAATTCTTCTGCGAATTCATAAATTCTGTAACACTAGTCTCAAAATCAGAGGGCATCTTATTAAAATTTCCATAAGTGTTGTTGTAGGAATTACCATAATTATTAGAGGAATTACTAGGAAACGGCCAAGAATTAAAGTTTCCTCTATACGCGTTGTTACCAAAATTGTTCCTACCAACGAAATTCACATCAATAGATTCATTATTATTCTCAATTAAAGTGGACAAAGACATATCATTAGGATCAGAAGAAACACTTTTATTAGCAAACAATTTCATAAGTTCATCCATCTTTCCACTCAAAACATTAATCTCTTCAATAGCATGAACTTTTTTACTAGTGGATCCTTCGGTGTGCCATTGAGAATAATTAACCATAATATTGTCTAGGAGTTTAGTAACTTCTCCTAAAGTGATTTCCATAAAAGTGCCTCCCGCGGCCGAATCTAAAATATTTCTAGAAGCAAAATTCAATCCGGCATAAAAAAATTGTATAATCATCCACAAATTCAAACCATGTGTAGGGCAATTACGTATATTAATTTCATCCTCTCCAAGTTTGTGCAACATGCTCACGATCAAGTTGCTTAAAATTCATAATATCGTCCCTAAGAGAGATGATCTTAGCGGGAGGAAAATACTTAGAGATAAAAGCATCTTTGCACTTATTCCATGAATCAATACTATTTCTAGGCAAAGAAGAGAACCAAGTTTTAGCACGATCTCTAAGCGAAAACGGAAATAACTTCAATTTAACAATATCATTATCCACATATTTCTTCTTTTGCATAGCACACAAATCAACAAAGTTGTTTAGATGGGTAGCGGCATCTTCACTAGGAAGGCCAGAGAATTGATCTTTGATAACAAGATTCAACAAAGCGGTATTAATTTCACAAGATTCAGAATCGGTAGTAGGAGCAATCAGAGTGCTAGTAAAATCATTGTTGTTGGTATTGGAAAAGTCACACAATTTAGTATTATCTTGAGCCATCGTGACAAACAATCAATCCAACACACAAGCACACAAGAAGCAAGCGAAAAGAGACGAAAGGAAGAGGGGGAAGAAAAGGCAAAGGTTTTCGAAAATCGTTTTAGAAGTGGGGGAGAGGAAAACGAGAGGCGAATGCACTACAAAAAAAAATACACTTCCGTGATGATACGTGTTTGTCACAGTAGGTCGCGTTTTTTGTCATGCATGTACATCCATGACAAATTTATGACAGAATCAAGATAGTCATACCTGTGTTGTCGTAGAAGTGTTCGATGACATTATTAAAATTATCGCCACGAAGTGTCCACTTCCATGACGATAAATCGCGTCACGTAATCGCTTCGTCAAGGGTGACCGACACGCGGCATCCACCGTAACGAACGCCGTTAAGCTTATCGGGTCGGGTTTTGATCCGATAACCTGTTATCAGCCCCGACCAATGGGGATTTTTCGGTAAAATCATCATTGGCTGGAGGAAACACGGTCGGCTCACCTTTGGGACAGATGTCATCCACTCATTGGATGTAGGCGCCTATGATACGTCGACACGTGGCACGGCCTAACAGAGGCCCATTCCTGTGAAAAGGCTGGCCCGTTTTACTTGGTCAAAAGGTGGCGGGCCGGCCCATCGAAATCCTGTTAATGGCCTGTTCGCATATAGCCCATTTACAGCTCGCTAACCCAAGGCCCGTTACGCCCTATGCGAATTAGGCCCAAGAGCGCCATCCGGCCATCCAATATGATTCCAAACTGTTTTACTTCGCCCATGTATGGCCCATGACGCCTTTCGCCCATATGAGGCCCTATGTAACTCTTGGCCTATTAACGGCCCGTGGTGAAACCGACCCGCAATGAACAAAGGTATCACTTTACACCCACTAACGCCCGTGGTGAAACCGGCCCGTAATGAACAAAGATATCACTTTATACCCATTAAGGGCCCATAATTCAGTTGGGCCGCTTCAAAGAAATGTTATCTTTCGCCTTCTCGAGCCCATTTATTCTTGGGCTCATTTCAAAGATTCGCTTACTTTACGACCACATCGCTATTTTCGCCAGCGCCAAATTCAGCCCGTGGTTACATAGGCCCGCTTGTGGTCCGTTAATACGCTAATGCTTTCATAGCGCCATCAACACGGCCTATTAACGATGGCCCGTTATGGTCATACGCCCGTGATAAGGCCCATTGATGATACGCCCGTAGAAAGCCCATTGTTTCTATGGCCCGTAGAAGGCCCATTGTTTCACGGCCCGTAGAAGGCCCATTGTTTCTAAGGCCCGTAGAAGGCCCATTGTTTCTACTACCGTAGAAGGCCTCATCGCTTCTACGGCCCGTAGAAGGCCCATCGCTTCTATGGCCCATAGGAGGCCCAAAGGTCACTACAAAGAATATTAGCCCATGGTTATTGTGGCCTAGTTTTAAAAAGAACTGACCGACTACAAGCAAACAAATAAACAAGACAACAAGGAAATGTAAGTGCATCTAGTGCCCCTTAGTGATTTTGGTGTATTGAAGACTTATAGGTTAAGAAACTAATGTGTTTATGAGTGTACACAGGTCTATAAGTTTGTGAGGAGTTTGATATTTACAAGAAAAGTCTAATTTCTAAAAATGAAGTTCTTCGACTGAAGACTTTGATATTTTGAAGATTTTCTGAAGACTTTGAAAGTGAAGAAATTGGCGTGACCTTGAAGACTTGGTATTCATTTGAGGAACATGAAGCGTGAAGACTTTTGTTTTCGTAGTTTCATTTTTCTTTCTTGAGTCATAGGAAACACCTGATCGTTAAAGGGGTCGAGAAAATACTAAGGAAAAATTTCCATGTGATGCTCAACTCAAAATCCTACACCTACCAAACCCTTCGAGTGAAGCCTTTGAAATCTCATACAGCTTCAGTCAATTTCTTCAAAGGATGTAGACGAAGTTCTTCCGGTCACGAGGAATTTGTTCGACCGAGGAGTTAGAAATTCGCCAAGGCATGGATTGCCTACACAAGGAGGAACATGATAGCCCCGAGGAATTTGAGATTCAAATTTCCGATGCGTGTAAGGCGCGCCACCTGTCCCAAAATATCTTATCCACCTAACGGTCATATCATTGAAGGGCATTTATGTCTTATCATGTCGGGCTGCTCCCTAGGCTATAAATAGCCGCCTCTACAACCAATAGCTGGTTGGCTGCTCCGAGAGAAACTTGACACCTGTCATTTGAGAGCAACCCATCCTCCGAGGACTTTGAGCGAAAATCATCGAAGTGAGGAAAACCCCAAAACCAAACCCCTATAAACCCAAAGTGATTGAGCATCATCAAGAGATTGATCCTGCGTGGATCCGATGCTTGTTACCTTTGAAGATCGTGCTTCTTCCAGACGGTTAGGGCCATGGTCTAGAGCATCCAAGAGGAATTGTGGATCGCCGAGTGACCAAGTCTGTGAAGGTTTGGAAGTCGCTCAAGACTTACCACGAGTGATTGGACGAGGTCTGTGTGACCTTAGTTCAAGGAGAATACGGTGAGGACTTGTGTCCCGAGCTGCGTGCTCAGCCGATCGGGTGTCCGGACTGTGTGTCCTCGAGTTTAAATACTCACCGCCCAACCAGACGCATAACCGAGACAGCAGCTTGGAACTGGTCTACCAAATCATTGTCTTCACCAACCTAACTGGTTCTATTTCTTCAACTCTTTCATTTCCTCATTCGTGTTGAGTGTTCGCTCATATCTCGTGTTTGAAGACTTTGATCAAGACTTTCTCAATTTCCCCGCCTCAATTTCTTAAGTCTGCTTTGTCTTCATCTTGTGCTATCCTCGTGTTTACGCTTTTCGCACTCTTTGATTGTCTTCATTTCATCATGATGACCATGCCCGCATTCTCTTATGCTTACTTCGAGTACTTATTCCGCTGTAAGTAGTTCTTCACTTAGGAATTTCCTCACCGCAAATTCCTCATTGAAGAATTCATAAAATTGCCTATTCACCCCCTCTAGTCGATATAACGACTTTCAATTGGTATCGAGCAAGGTACTCCCTTGTTCGTGTGATTTTGGTTTAACCACCGGAGTTTTAGTTATGTCGACCGCAGTATGATCAAGGTCTTAGCAGGTGTCCTACCTTTGATGGGACAGACTACCCCTTATCGAAGAACAAGATGCTAATGCATCTTGAGGCAATTGACAACGATCTCTCGTATGTTGTGGAAAATGGTGTTCCTCACCACACCTTCTCCGAATGCTGCCGATGTGAAGAGATTCAAGCAACTCGATTCTCACGCCAAGAATATCATATGTGGCCATCCGAGCAAAGGACAATATGGAAGAGTGAGTGCTTTGGAAACCGCTAAGCTCATCCGGGACAGGCTGTCCAAAGTAATGAAGGAGTCTCAACTCAGCGTGACTCTCGAGTTGATGTTCTTCGCAATCTCTTCAACCGCTTCAAAAGACTCGACAATGAAAATGTTCAACAAACCTTCGATCGCTTCATCGACATCTCAAATGAGCTTCAAGCGCTTGGTGCCATCGACATCACCGACCATGAGGTGGTGAAGAAATTGTTGAGATCGCTGATTCCTCATTTGATGCTCTCGCACCGATGATACAAGAGCGCGCGACTACAAGTCACTTGATCCAGCTTGATATCGCCGAGAGGCTAAATAGTCATGAGTTCCAGCTTGTCAAAAGAGAGATCTCTATGGTTCTAGCTGTGGAAAACACGTGCCTCAAGGCCAAGGCTGTGTCTCGAATCTGAGTGTGAAGACTCGTAGTAGCCTTGGAGATCCCAAGAATTAAGCCAGAGCTAGCACCGCCGTGAAGAAATTCCGAAGTTCTCAAGACGTGGTCGCTGGAAAATCCTCAAGAAGCAGTGATTCCTCATCCAAAGGACTATAAGAGAAGACTTTGCCACAAATGCAAGAAACATGGTCACTACATCCAAGATTGTCCTCAAGTGGGAAAAGGAATTAAAGAAGAAGAAATACAAGGATTACAGTTCGATGATGCTAAGAAGAAGAAGAAATCATCGAAATCTTCATCATCAAAATCCTCAAAGCCTTCTTCTCACAAGAAGAGCAGCTCCAAAAAGGCTCGGGCATTCATTGGCAAGGAAATGGACTCAAGTTGAATCTGAGCAACATGAGGAAGAGGAGGCATCCAAGAATCTGAGTCTTGTGTGGCGTAGTCTAGTTTCGCCATCGCTTTCGTCAGCAAGTCCATCTTCAACTCAAGAAAATGACCTCACCAACAAAGCGGATGAAGATAGTGATGACTACGCCCCACCTATTGCTTCATGGCAAAGGGTGCCAAGGTACTCAAATATACCTCCTATGAATCTAGTGAAAATGAATCGATGAAGATCTAAAGCCCGCTTACTCAAAACTTGCTAAGATTGTCTGAAACAACAAAGGGCTTTTGAAAAGGTTCAAAACATGCTAGATAAGAGTGATGATATGTTAGGTGAAGAAATGGATCGACTAAAGCCCCGATCGAAAATCTTCAGAGACTTCGCCTAGGTTTGACAGCCTTCAAGGTCATCATGACTCTCTTGTCTCGATCATGAGAAACTTTCTTATGAATTTCTTCAAAGAAAGCAAGATCTTGAGAAGCTAAGAGTGAGTTATGAAGATCTTCGTAGGAGCGCAATTCATTACTTGCTCAACAAATCAGCGCTTCTCGTGAAGAATTTGTTCATCCATGCTTAAAGTGCATTGAACGTGAATCGCTTAATTCTTCACCGAATGTTCAAATGCTTCAACTGTTACAAATTCTTCACCTGCCTCTCGCTATCACTAATTTCTCATCCGAGGACATTGCTAGTATCACCGACGATGCAGGGTTGAAGGAATTGTACATGACAGCATGTACAAAAGCCTCAAAGGGCATCGACTCTTTGTGATGTGCTTAAAAGCAGATCCTCAACAGAACCCTAGGAAAGAGGGTATTGCCTTTGAGAGGAAACTCAATGCTGATGGAACAGATTGGAAGCCCGAGCAAGATCCCAAAACCTCATGGGTTGCTGCAAAGGGACCTCCAGCTGATCCATCTAACTTATCTGGCTTTACATGCTAATCTCCTCATTCTTCCGATGAGTCATTTGACTCAACTATAAACTGTTCAAAAATCGAATGGTGAAGTATTTGCTAGATATGTTGGCACTAACTGCAGGAACGGTTCCCTATGAAGAAAATCTGGTTCCCAAGAAGTGCCTTGAAAGTCTTCAGTGAATGTCCTTGAGGGAGTTCCGGACTAGGGGTGTCCGGATAGTTAACTATCATCATCGGCCGGACTCCAAGACTATGAAGATACAAGATTGAAGACTTCGCCCCGTGTCCGGATGGGACTTTCCTTGGCGTGAAAGGCAAGCTTGGCGATACGGATATGTAGATCTCCTACCTTTGTAACCGATTTTGTGTAACCCTAGCCCTCTCCGTGTCTATATAAACCGGACGGTCTGTAGTCCATAGGACTAACAACAATCATACCATAGGCTAGCTTCTAGGGTTTAGCCTCTTTGATCTCGTGGTAGATCCACTCTTGTAACACACATCATCAATATTAATCAAGCAGGACGAGGGTTTTACCTCCATCAAGAGGGCCCAACCGGGTAAAACATCGTGTCCCTTGTCTCCGTTACCATCCGCCTAAACGCACAGTTCGGGACCCCTACCCGAGATCCGCCGGTTTTGACACCGACATTGGTGCTTTCATTGAGAGTTCCTCCGTGCCGCCACCATCGAAGGATGCCTTTTTCCGCCTTTAAAGACGGCGCCGCTGTCAAGGGAGCTTTGGCCGCCGCACTATCCGCTAGGCGGTTTTCATGATCGCTTGTTCGCCACCGCCTCGGCAATGACCTCTCAAGTCATTAAAAGCGATCTTCACGCCAGCTCGAATTCGCCGAGCAGCTAGATCCGATTGAGCTCTCCTCCCAGAACGAGCTCTTGGATCGTGATCGCCGCTCGGGAGTCGCTATCGACTACGATCGATTGGGCTTAAACCGATCCGAGAGAAATTAACTCTCCCTGTGTTACCCACCACCTTGTCGTGGTAGAGGAACAATGCGCGACTCTTCTTCTATGTTAAAATCCAACTATGTCCGGATTCGGATCCTCCATGCCGATTCCCGCGGAGGACGGACGCTAATCAAATATCGAACCTAAAGTCGCATCGGACCAGATTTGTTGAAAGCGCCAAGAAACCAAGCTCCGAATCCGAAGCTTGGCCTTTGAGCCTCAGATCGGGCGGGTTCCAAACTTAATTCCACCCGCCCACCCAAACATAAGCGATCTATCTCAAATACGGCAAGATCCCGGCGAAACAAGACATCATTATCGCCGATTCTCCCGGTTATGAACATGATAAAGGACGCCGTGAAGAAAGCGCGATTTCAATCTTTCGCAACAATTGCACGGACAAGGAATCATAACGCCATCACCGTCATGAGTTTCACGCCGCCGATTTAGCGACCATCGTACAAAAATACTGCACGATGGAGAGTGCCTGGAAAACCGAAACTAGGTTTTGGGACAATCCGACCCTGAATACAAACCCAGTCAGAAATAAAAGGATGCTTCATACTCAAGCACCTGTGTTAAAAATCAAAAAGCAAAAACTCCCTAAGGGGTACGGAACCGTACTGGAGGGATGGCTCAACGGACCCTGCAAAATCCACAGTACGGAGGGCGCCACTCCAACACACAGCCTTCGAGCGTGTTGGATACTACGGCAGGTGGCCAAAAGTGGCGTAGGCTTTTTAGCCCCGGGCAACCAACCCAGCAGTACCAGTACGGTATTAATAGTCTTCGAGACTTTCGCATCAAATAACATGCGGAAACGAACAATCCGCAGCCTCGCCGAAGTCTACCAAGTAGCAACAACAAATCCATGGAGCGACACGGCTATCACCTTCAACACCAGCGATTTAACCTAAATTCAACAGCTAGAGCACCAACGATTGGTCCTCATCCGATAGTGGACGGTTTCCGCCTTACTAAGGTACTCATGGATGGCGGCAGCGGATTAAACCTCATCTATGAGGAAACCCTTCAAAATGGAAATTGACTGAGCCGATTGAGTTAAGCAGCACAACCTTCAAAGGGATAATCCCTAGTCGAGAAGTACGCTGCACAAGAAAAATCACACTAGATGTAGTGTTCGCCCACCGGACAATTACAGGTCCGAGGAGGTCAAGTTCCAAGTGGCCCCATTCGCAGCGGATATCACGCTTTGTTAGGGTGAGAGGCATTCACAATCTTCCAAGCTATACCCCACTACGGGTACATGAAGCTCAAAATGCCCGGACCTCAATGGGATAATCACTCGCCAAGGATTCAGATACAAAGACTCCGCTGAAAATAAGACAGCCAGACCGCCCTAGAGGCATTGTTCAAGCCCTAGCGGCAGAGGAACTAATCTACGCGAGCCCGCTGTGGATAGGGATGATGTGATACCGATAAGAGGTCCAAGTCCACCTCTTTAAACCAGCGATTTAAATAGTCAAATTTCAGGTCCATCCAACGGACCTCGCAAAGACGGCCTCCATTGGGGCACAATTAAGTCCTGATGTCGAAGCCGCACTACGAGAATTCCTTCGGGAAAATTGGGACATTTTTTCTTGGCACCCTTCAGACATGCCAGGAATCCCACGCAGGCTGGCAGAGCACAGCCTAAATATCTGTAACGCCCCGGATTCGATGCGCCATGTGTCCGCCAGTTATTCGCCGTCTTTGCCATGTCTTTTGCTTGCGTGTTGCATTTTGCCATGTCATCATCTGCATTTCATCTGCATGTTTTTCAAAACTTGCATCCGCTCGGGTTCCGCCGGTTCTCTCCGCTGTCCGCTCGAGCTGACACACTCGCACGCGCTCGCTGCACCTCCAAATATTATTTTATAAGTGGCACAAAATGTTTTTGAATGGGATGCAACTTGGCATCCGGTCTTATTATAGTGTAGACAGAGCGCTCACAAGTTTCGTCAGATTCGAGTCCGCTTGACTGCCCAACCGATAATGTATAGCGGTACGCTGCCGGTATTTTCATCGGACGCTTCGTCTCCAAACCGCTGCCGGCTGCCCTTCCCTTCTCTCTCTTCTCATCCTAGCCCTTCTACACAGCCCACCAACCCTCACCTATTCTCCTCCGCTTCGGACCGCTTCGGATCGAGATCCGATGTCCAAAACCCTCCAAAACCCCTAACCCTAGCCTTACCCTATTTAAACACCCCTCCTTCCATTTTGGGCAGCCTAGCCCTCCACCTACCTCTAGCCGCCTCCCAACCGCAGCCACCTTCCTTCTCCTCAAAATCAGCGCCTCGCTCCAGATCCGCCACTTGGCGAAGTTGCCAATGGGCGCCGCCGCCTCCACCAACCACCGGGCGCCACTTGTCGCCTCCGCGCCCAGCCAGCCACTCCTCCGCTGGCTGGCCCGCTCCAGCCTGGCTCCACGGCCCGCCTGGCCGATCTGGGCCCGAGGTGCCCGTGACAAGGCTGGCCGCTGCTCCAGGAGGAGCTCCTCCTGCGCCTGGGGATTCCGAAGCGCCCGACCACCGCTGGGCCAAGGCCCCGCCGACGACCTCGACAACAAGGCCAAGGAAGGCTAACGCCAGCCGAGCCCCGCCTCCTCTCTTCCTTCTCCTCCTCCACTTCTCCCGCCACCCCGCCGACCCTTCCTCCCGCAGTAGCCACGCCGCCATGGAGGCCGCCGCCGCCACCACGCCTTCACCCGAACCCGCTCGATCCACCGGATCCGCTGCCCCGGCCGGATCTGCCTGCTCCTCCGCCCCATGGCCTCCTCCAGCCTCGCTGCCCTCGACCTCGCCGCCCTCCGCCGCCTCGCTCAGGCGGGAGAACGACGGGACGCCGAGCGGCCTCCGCCGCCTGGTGGGCCGCCTCCCGCCGCCCAGCAACGGCTCGCCACGCCTCTCCTCCGCCTAGCAGAGCCAAGGCCCAGCCCAGCTTCAGCCTCCACATCGCCCACCTCGCCCTCTCTGTTTTTTTTGCTAGGTAAAAAACTGCTAAGTCCCCTGAAATTATTGCATTTTTGTTGCATTTTCATCATGCCATAACTCGCATCCGTAGTCTGCTTTATGCTGTAATATGTCAAAATGTTCGCCTCAAGAGTAGATCATTTCATCTCATTGCATCATTTTCATTTGAGCTCATCTTGATGCCCGAAATTCTGTTGGAAGAGTGCTATGTGATGTTAGTTTCTGATTTTTATCAGAACTTGCACTTTTGTCATTTTTGCCATGATTGATGTGTGCACCCTATGGACTTGAGTCCTACATGTGTTTTGTAATATGCCATGCCATCTTTCCAGTGGTGCTTGCTATGTATTTTTGTGATCTATGTGGTGACTAGCACAAGCATGCAAACTAGGTGTCTTGTTGTTGCTGATTTCAGCTCTGTTTTGCTGATATTTTCATGCCATGTTAACTTGATGCTACCGAGAGATCCATGCATATTTTGAGATACTTCAGTAAGGATGTTTTGTCATACATGTCTTGCTCTATCCATCCATGCCCTTGTTTGCAATTATGGAGTGCCATAGCTTGAGTCAATCGAGCTCTACTTTTGCTATAAAATGTTCCTGGCAGATTGTTTACATGTTATTCAATTTTGCCAAGGTTGTTGTGGTTGATCCTTGCATGCTATGTTACTGTTCTTGCCATGTATAGCTTCTATGCCATGTCTTCTTGCTAATTGGTGCCTTGCCATGCCATTTATTGCTCTGTGGTGAGTGGTTCAAGCTCACCAACATGCCTACTTATCGTTGTTCCTGCCATGTATGAATCTATAATATAACTTGCCATGTTTACATGGGTGCCATCATATTTTCTGATCCTTTTTGGCTTATGGTCAGTAAAGGACTTTTGTTATATGCTTTGAGTAGATTCATGCCATGCCTTTGTTTGCCATGATAAGTTCCTGTAGAATGTTGTTTGATAGCTCTAAACATTGCAACCTGATGTTATTTCGCTAAAGTCCTAAACTGTTATTACGTGCAATCTTGCCATGTGTTTTTGAGCATGTTCTAGTGATTTCGGAGATAGATCAGTGTTCATGTTTTGTAATGCTTTACCTGTAGATCATGCCCATGCCTTTTGTTATTATGTTGAGGTGCTGTAGCATGTTGTTTTGATGCTTGCAATATGCTAACTTGCTGTTTTGGACATATTGTTGTCATAACTTGTATAGGGTGTATGTGTTGAACCGCTGTTCGCTTTTGAGTGTGCTCTATATGAAACTTGCTTAGAATTGCATGTAGTTTCATATTATCATGTTGCATACATGTTTTGAGGTGTTTGCTTGATGTTTGTATGCATTTTGCATCAATGCCATGCTTATCTTGTTTTGCTCATATCTTCTAGACCGTAGTCTCAATTAAATGAACTTTATATGTAACTTGACTAGAATTTCGTAGATCATCGTGGTGCATCTTAACTTGCTGTTTAACAACTTGAACATAAGGTTTATTCAGATCTGGACCAATTTCGAAATTTGCATATGAGGACTTACCGAATTGTTATATGTTGTTTCCGCCTCATTTAAACTTGCTTTGATGTGCTGCTCTTGTTTGCATCATCTCTTGCCATGAGTAGCCTCATCTAGATTTGTCATGCATCATGCTTGTTTGTGCATCATGTCTTGTTCATGTGTGGTGTGTTTACTATGTTGTGTGCTTCTTCTTGTTAGTTCCTGCTTGCTATGATCGTGAGGATTCGCTCGCTCGCTTGGTTCGCCTCATCCGCTCGCCTTCTTCATGGACTCGTTCTTCTTCCTTGCGGGATTTCAGGCAAGATGACCGCTACCTTGATCTCACTACTATCATTGCTATGCTAGTTGCTTCGTTTCTATCACTATGCTGCGCTACCTATTACCTGCTTATCAAGCCATCCCAAATTGCCATGTCAGCCTCTAACCTTTTGCACCCTTCCTAGCAAACCGTTGTTTGGCTATGTTACCGCTTTGCTCAGCCCCTCTTATAGCGTTGTTAGTTGCAGGTGAAGATGAAGTTTGTTCCTTGTTGAACATGGAGATGTTGTTCCTTGTTGGAACATGTTTACTTGTTGGGATATCACAATATATCTTATATTATTAATGTATCTATATACTTGGTAAAGGGTGGAAGGCTCGCCTTATGCCCGGTGTTTTGTTCCACTCTTGCCGCCTCTAGTTTCCGCCATACCGTGTTATGTTCCCGGATCTTGCGCCCCTAACGCGGTCGGGTGATTTATGGGACCCCCTTGACAGTTCGCTTTGAATAAGACTCATCCAGCAAGGCTCAACATTGGTTTTACCATTTGCCTCACCTATACCCTTTTTCCCTTGGGTTTTCGGAGCCCGAGGGTCATCTTTATTTTAGCCCCCCCCCCGGGCCAGTGCTCCTTCGAGTGTTGGTCCGAACCGAGCAGCCTGCGGGGCCACCATGGGGCAACTCGAGGGTTGGTTTTACTCATAGCTTGACTTATCCGGTGTGCCCTAAGACCGAGGTACGTGCGACTCCTATCAGGATTTGTCGGCACATCCGGGCGGCTTTGCTGGTCTTGTTTTTTTGCTGTCAAATGTCTTGTAGCCGGATTCCGAGATTGATCGGTCTTCCGGGAGAAGGAATATCCTTCGTTGATCGCGAGAGCTTATCATGGGCTGTTGGGACACCCCGCAGGTATAAACTTTCAAAGCCGTGTCCGCATGTTATGTGGCGATGGGAATTTGTTAATGTCCGTTGTAGAAAACCCGGTTGATCTTAATTAAAATACACCAACCGTAGCGAACTCGTGAGTGTCTCTTTTCGGGTTGATCGAGAGGAGAACACGGTTTCGGGTTATGTCCGACGAAGTAGGAGTTCAGGATCACTTCTTGATCATTACTAGTTGACGACTGCCTTTGTTTCTCTTCTCGCCTCGGGCCATGCAAGTTAGCCACCATACATGCTTAGTCGCCCCGCAACCTCACCACTTTACCCCTTCCTTTCCCATTTAGCTTTGCTAGTCTTGATACCCATGGTAATGGGATTGCTGAGTCCTCGTGGCTCACAGATTTCTACACCACCAGCCAGTGTACAGGTTCGCTGATGATCATGACGTGAGAGCGATGTTTGCTTGTGTTGGAGTTCTTCTTCCGCTTCTTCTTCGATCAGGGATAGGTTCCGTGTCGGCAGCCCGGGCTAGGTGGTGGATGTCGCTTGAGTTTTGTTTATGTTTCATCCAGACGGATGTTGATCTTGTATATGATGTTGATGTATTCTTGTGGCATTTGTGCCTTATGTATGTATCCCCATCTATTATGTAATGTTGATGTAATGATATCCACCTTGCAAAAGCGCCTCAATATGCGGGTCTATCCTTGGTGGGACCGCTGAGTTCCTTTTGGATAGGGTCGATATTGGGCGTGATAATATCCTAAAAGGATTCAAGCCACCAAACAAGCTCTTCGGCGATTTTCCAACCCAAAAGACAGGCAATGGGAGAGGAGCTAGCTAAACTCTTAGAAGCCGGATTCATCGAGATATAAAACATCCGGACTGGCTAGCCAATCTAGTAATGGTACCAAAAGGACAAATCCCCGCGCTCAAGGCCGATTTTAAAGACCTTATCAAGGCCTGTCCAAAGGACCCTTTCCTCTCCTCGTGATCGACTAAATCATCGATGCTACCGCAGGGCACGATTCATTGTGCTTCCTCGACGCTGCACTGGATACCATCAAATCAAGATGGCGGAGAAAGATCAGGCCGCAACGGCATTCATTACTCCATATGGGCCATTCTGCTTCAACACAATGCCCTTCGGACTCAAAAACTCCGCAAGCAATATATCAGCGCATGATTCAAACATGTCCGCTACCCAGATAGGCAAAACAGTAGAGGCATACGAGACGATGTGGTCGCCAAGACCAAACACGCCGGAACTCTAGTAGAAGACTTGAGGGTGACATTTGACAACCTCCGAGCATATGACATTAAGCTCAATCCGAAAATGCGCTCATGGCGCATCAGCCGAAAGCTCTTGGCTTCATCAGACGTAGAGGAATTGAAGCAACCCGCCAAAATCCGAGCTCACACAATTGATATTCCAAAAGACCTCAAGCAGATACAAAACTAACCGGATGCGAGCGGTTTTAAGTCGCTTCATCTCCCGCTTGGGAGAAAAGGCTATGCCCTCATCGCCTCCTCCGCAAGACCAACATTTCAATGGACGGATGTCGCCACAGCCGGACTCAAGAAATAAAGGCCATATCGCAACAACTGGTTTCGCCGCGCCTAACCCGGGCGAACCTATGTTATTATATATCGCAGCAACACATCAAGTTGTCACAGGTACTGCCGTTGAACGAGAAATGTATGGGCATGATTCCTCTTCAAAACCAGGTACTACGATCCACTATTCTAACTCCATGCAAACCTGCACCCACATTATCAAAAGATAGCGATGCGGTGTTCATGGCATCCCGAAGCTGCGACACTACTTTCAAGAGTGTTTAATAACGGTGGCCTCCAAGTACCTCTCAACGATATTATAAACAATCACGACGAACGGGCAGGATTGCAAAATGGGCTATCGAAGCTCTTACCATTTGACATAACCTACAAACCACGGCGAGCTATAAAGTCGAGGTTCGCTGACTTCGTCGCCGAATGGACCAAGTTAACTCCCTAAAGAGTACGGGCGCATCCAACCGGATCATGCATTTCGACGGATCCACAATGTTGGCTGGCTTGGGGGCTGGCGTCGTCCCGACGCCCCAATCGAGACACAATCCAATACGTATTTCAAATAATGTACATGGACTCCAACAACGCAGTTAATACGAGGCCCTTCTACATGGCCTCCGGATGGCAATTCCATGGGCATTCAACGCCTAGAGGTGCGCGATTCAAACCTCGCAATATCCAAGTAAATGGATACTTTGATGCCAAAGATCCAAAATGGCAGCTACCGCAACTCCGCCCTAAAATGTCACCGGTTCAAGGACTCGAATTCCACCATGTAGCCCGGATAATAACCAGCAGCAGACGTAGTTAGCACGCATCGGCGCTAAACGAGACGCCGCCCCTCCAAACATCTTCCCGAACGGCTTTTAAGCCATCCAGATATGGGAAGAGGAGTCCGGAATAATAATCCGGAGCCAACTGCATCACCTAACTCGCACTATTCTCGACACAATCGGCGGCTCAAGAAATGAAATAACACCTTCAGCTCACGTAAATAATGGCAGTAATTGCCCTGCGGATGTAACCATTCCTAGCCTACTTAATGCGGCAGAACTTCCGAAGACCAAAATGAGGCCCGCTGATAGTTCGGCGATCTAAAGCCTACAAGGTCCATGAGGGAGAACTTTATAAGAAAAGCACAACCGAGTCCTTCAAAGGTGTATCTCAAGAGGAAGGGCGAAATCTCCGGCTGAAATTCCGCCGACTCAAGGGCACCACGCTGCAGCCCGGCCCTTGTAGGCAAGGCCTTCCATACAGGATTTTATTGGCCGACACCGGCAGATGCTCAGACTTAGTCCAACGATGCGCCGGTTGCCGCCTCTTTGCTAATCAGAGCCACATGCCACCCACCCCTCAAAACTATACCCATTACCCGCCGTCATGGGTCCGGGGCTTGACATGGTTGGACCCTTAAAGGGGGAACCCGCAAGCACAAATACTTATTGGTCATGGTGGACAAATTCACCAAATGGATTGAGGCCAAGCCGTTAAAACGGCAGAATCCGGACCGTGATAGACTTCATATCCGGGTAGTACACCGCTTTGGCATCCCCCACATCATCATCACCGATAACGGCACGAACTTCACGGCCGACGAGGTTAAACTCGTGCAAAAACATGGGCATCAAGCTCGATTACGCTTCAGCCTATCACCCCAAACTAACGGTCAAGTCGAGCGAGCAAATGGTCTAATCATGAGCGGCATCAAACCCAGACTAGTGCGGTCCTCAAGGAATCTAAACACGACTGGTAGAGGAGCTCGACCAGACTGGGGCTGCGGACCACGCCAAACCGAACTCATCGGATTCACACCATTTTTCATGAGATACGGCGCAGAGGCAGTTCTGCCTCGCGATATAATTCATGACTCACCCGTAGCGCATGTACGAAGAAAGAGAAGCCGAGTTGGATCGGCAGGACAGTTTGACGCTTAGAGGAGGAGCGGACGTGGCAAAGGCTCGCTCCGCATTTTATCGCCAGCAGGCTCAAGATATCAAAGCAGAGAAGCACGGGCCAAAACTTACAATGTTGGTGAACTTGTTCTACGCCCGCCGGACAAGAAAAAGGACAAACTTAAGCCCAAGTGGAAGGTCCTTCATCATCGACTCAAGTCCTGACCGGGCGGAGCATACCGCCCACGTAACGATCCGACAACCGACTCGAGCCGAACCCATGGAACGCAGCCCGCCTCCTCAAGATTCTACGCTTAACGCCGACTCCGAGTTCGCCTCACTCCTCGCCCACATTTTTATATTTTTACTGCCTCTTGTCCCTCCTTCTTCCCACTTTTTTTCAATACATTTTATAGGCTAATTTGCGCTTTGTTCAAGACACACTTGATGTGCTCCTCGCACTCATTATACCTGGGGCTTTTTTAATGTAAGCTTATTCATACGGGCTTCATGCCCAATACATGTGTCATACTTCCGCATGTACCTTTTATTCACCATTGTATGCATCGATATGACTTAAGTTTTGGCCAAGCTAGGTTGCTCGGCTCCTGTGCTTACCCCCACGCTCCCGATTGTTCGGCTAGGAGGTAAAGGAGCACCTCTGCGATTGTTACGCCGGTCACCGGATGTGTACCTCAGACTGGGTGAAGCCGAAAGCTAGCGTTTTAAGAGAATATTCGGTCGGTGACTTGAAAGATGATTTATTACTTACTTATTTATCTACCCCTGATGCTTTTTCTGCTATTTTCAGAAGGCGGCATTGCACTTTAGGGCATGCCTCCTGTGGAAAGGAACCCTTAACGGAACTATTCTCCCGGAAGATGTTTCTTACTAACCATGTAATATAACATAACTAGTTGGGCACTTGTCCGATAAAGCAATTATGACCCCGACGCCTTGTCTCCATGTATGCCCCGGTTCTTTATAACCGTAAGGGTATTCGGACACACTCCGGACTGTTGGGTCCCGAGGTTGAAGCTTAAACGTCCACAAAGACAAACGATCTACAATCCGCTAGAAGGCATTTTACATGTCATTTCAAATTACATCGCAAACCGACCGATTGTACTCCTCCTCAATCCCATCTAACAGCTGTCTAATTTACAAATCCTGTTGGGAATATTTCGCGCCGTTCTACTTGGTCGACATCAAGCTCACAGGATCTCCTTCCCATCAGCCCCGCAGTCCGACCTCGCCATGTGGTTTGGGTCAGCCTTCGTAACGCTGCCTTCACCATGGCCCAGCCTCCTCGCCCCTCGATGGCAGGCCGATATCTTCCACAAACGGAGGCGCCGCTGCTCCCTCAAGCTTCTCAGAAGCTCACCAAGGTCCTCGGTAGGGAGATGGATGGCCATAAAGCATGAACGACGCCACTCATCGCCTCGACGAACACGCTCGAGCAATTGCACCAGCTGGAAGTTGGTCACCCGCTGACCTGCATTTCTCCGCAGGTGACCTGTGAGCACACCTAAAGACATATTTCGTCAATCGACTTCCTCGCCAATTCTTCTTTTCAAAGGAATTTGTTCAAGCACTTATTATAAATGCCGCGACGGCCGCTGATTCTCCTTTACGGAGCTAGACAGCTGGGCCCAACACCTTTCAGATCTTCTCTCGCTGGGTGTGGGCATCTTGGAGCTTGTTTCTCTCCCGCTGCACCTTCATAAGCACCTCTCGCCGCCTTTAGCGACGCAGTAGCTGTTGCTTGTCCGGATCTAGTCCGCGCCTCCGCAATATTATTGTCGATTCACGCCGCACTTTGTTAAATAATTATCTTTTCAAAGCACGCCCTACCAGTGGGGGTCTCGTGGCTCCCCTCAGATATGCCAAGGCGGCCTCAAGTTGGGCCTTGCACTCTTGGAGCCCGGGATAGATGGGTATTCTTCTCCGAAGATCCTCAGATAATAATTGATCCTTAAATCAGTTATTTCAACTATTTTAAGTCTCGGGGCTACTAGCATATATAACTATTAAAATTACTTACCCAGATATCTTCCACATACCGCCCGTGGCTCGTTAACCCATCTTGAGCGGCACGGAGGTGCTGCTTCCGCATCAAAGGCATTTAACGCCCGGGAGAAACACACGCCACGAAGAACTGTCCGTGACGCTCGTGATTCATGGCGCCTCCACCTCGACTGGTGGCGGACAGCCTGTCGGCATCCTCCGTCGGAGGAGCGTCCGCCATGCCTCAGATTCGCCTCCCCGACCATGCGTTGAGCATGGCTGGCGGAGGCTTGATTGGCAACCTCTCCCGACACCGTCCGCAAGCGCTTTTCCGAAAAGTTATGAGCATTAATATACCTCCCGGGATCCTTCCTTAAAAATAGCGGTGTTCGTGATCGCAGCGGCGACGCTTCGTTCAAGCAGACTTCCTCTTCCGCCTGGCCGGGCCGGATCGACCTTGTTGGTCGGCCGCTGGTTCGCTTCCCGCCTTAAAGGCACCTCCCGCGATGCACCATTAGTATGGGATGGTCGAATTGAGCGGATCAAATGATGGTGTCAAGACCTCGGTCGAGTCACCGGGAGGCCGGAACAAACCGGGTAGTCACCGTAATGGCGACTAGGGCATTGTCCATGCTAAGTTGGTGGAACACCCCGCCAATCAGCTCCACCTTTATGACCGGATCTCTTCGAGGTCGGATCAAGGATCGCCCGGATCCTCGGCTATGGAGTTAGGCTTCAGATGCCCTCCACGCCCCGGCGCAGCTCCCGCGCCGAAATCACAGAGTAAGATACTTGACTTTAAAAGTATGGATCGGTAGATGAACATCCGCTACCCAGCTCCAAGGGTTATTCATAGAGAATCCATTCAACGGATTCGCGCGGAGGAAGTCCTCCCTCTCCCTTGTACAAGACGGACATGATCTTTGCCGATCGGCTGCCTAGCCTCGCCCTTTATGCCATGACGGGTGGCGCCATCTTCCCGCTGAAATCCCACATAGGGTGGCCCCTATATTGGAGTGGCTGCACCCTCGTGATAATGCACGGGCCATGACTCCAATCATGGTCAATCCGGAGGGCCAAGAACCTAATCCGCCCATCGATAATGGACGCCCTATCATCTTCCCGCTGAGGGCTCCACGGGCGCCAACTCAGCGCTTCTTCAAGGGAGCATTGCTGAACTCCGGAGGCCGATCCGAATCGATCCGCAGAGGGGCGCCTCCATGTAGAACCATTCAAGGCTAGCCGGACGCTTTCGGGTGCCGGATAGATATCCGTCCCGGCGATGCGCCATATTTCGCCCCACCACTTGATATATCGACCTCGTGAGAACGGGTACGAGACAAAACAATCTCTTCCATAGCGCAAAATGGGGCTCGATGCCCAAGAACAGCTCAGAAGAGCTACGAAGCCCGTGATGTGCAAAATGGAGGCGGGCGGAGGTGGTGAAGCTGGAGTCCGAGAACTCTAGGAGCCCCGGAGAAACGGATGTATGGGAAACCGAGTCCCCTTATTAGATAGGGGACAAAGCATACCCGCCCCCTTTGAAGGGTTGGGACGCCTCCACCGCTTCCACCCTTGTAGGTGGCTAGTCCGCTCGAACCGAACCATGAAAGCTGGGGAAGATATCCTCGGTTTGGAGTGCCACTAGCTCGCTGTGTGGAATCGAGCATCTCCTCAATCTCCCGGCTTAGGGCTGGGAGCACGAGAGGAGGAGCCGCACGGCTATCCATGATGGAATGGATTTTGTCTGAGGTGCTTCATGAGAACTTATGGATGGAGGATGGTGTGAGCTGGATCTAGATCCTCGCCTCTTATAGGCGGCTGCTCGCACGGCTAGGGGTAAAATGTAAAATACCCCAGCCTTTCGATTCGTGACGACACGTGGAAGAAGGCCATTATTGGGCGAGAAGCCAAGGAGCTTAACATTTATAAGGAAGTTTGACACTATTCGACGGAACATAAAGTTTGAAGGAGAACCCGCTTTGCAACGCCGAAGACAATATACGCTACCAACTCGTTGTCGCTCAAGCCCGGTTCGGGGCTACCGAGGGAGTTCCGACTAGGGGTGTCCGGATAGTCAACTATCATCATCGGCCGACTCCAAGACTATGAAGATACAAGATTGAAGACTTCGTCCCGTGTCCGGATGGGACTTTCCTTGGCGTGGAAGGCAAGCTTGGCGATACGGATATGTAGATCTCCTACCTTTGTGTAACCCTAGCCCTCTCCGGTGTCTATATAAACCGGACGGCTGTAGTCCATAGGACGAACAACAATCATACCGTAGGCTAGCTTCTAGGGTTTAGCCTCTTTGATCTCGTGGTAGATCCACTCTTGTAACACACATCATCAATATTAATCAAGCAAGACGTAGGGTTTTACCTCCATCAAGAGGGCCCGAACCTGGGTAAAACATCATGTCCCTTGTCTCCTGTTACCATCCGCCTAGACGCACAGTTCGGGACCCCCTACCCGAGATCCGCCGGTTTTGACACCGACAGTCCTCATGACACCACCTGTGAAGAACAGGAACCCAGATCAAACTCTTCATATGGACTAAATTCTTCATATGGATCCAAGTCCTCATACGGACCAAATTCCTCACAAGGATCAAAGTGCTCATATGATTATCATCATGCTAACAACTCTGTTTCGCAGGGTAGAGCTAAGGGCTATGAATATGTGCATCATTCTTCAAACCAATATGTTCATAAGTCCTCAAGAATTTCTCCGCTTATTCATATGCTTACCCTAACCCTCTTATGTGAAACGAAATGGATTGGCCTCTATGCCACCATTCTCATATGGTGCTCGCAGAGTGATGAACTCTTTGCCACCCCTTCGATGTGGGTGGTGAAGAAAAGAACTAACCTCTTCTCAGAGGGTCAGGTCTCCGCACGTGCTTTAAACATCTCAAGAATTTGCTGGGTGCCCCGACAAAATGCTCGAAAGGACGCAGCTAATCATGATGAAATGACCTTTCATTTCACACGCCCTCATATCGCTTATCTGTTATACGCTCGATGAAATTCATCTCGATGAACTTGATATCATATTCTTCACCGATGAAGTATATGAGATCATAAGTTGCACTAATTCATCCGCAGGATGATCAACCCAAAGCCACCGAGTGGGTTCTCGATAGTGGATGTACAAATCACATGACCGGTGACAAGAATCTATTGATGGATGCCCTTATCACCGCCACATCTCAAGCATATCATCTTTGCCGACAAAGGCAAAAGTCGTATTGTCTTGGTAAGGTTGCCATCTCTAAGGACATACACATGGACAAAGTCATGCTTGTTGAGTCCTTAGGATACAACCTCATGTCATCTTAATGCTTTGTGATCTTGATATGGTTGTTATCTTTGGAAAGTATCGCTGTGTTGTGATTATGGAAGTCGACAATTCCAAAGTCTTCAAGGCTTTAGGAGAGGAGACTTTATATTGTTGATTTTCTACAGACCACAACCAGCCGTGTGTCTACTTGCAAAAGCTTCGTAGGCTGGCTATGGCATCGGCGACTTGGTCACGCAGCATGAGGAATTTGCACACGCTTGCAAAGAAGAAGCATGTCATTGGCATTGAGAATGTCAAATTCTCAAGGATCACTTGTGTGGAGCTTGTGAAGCTGGAAAATGACCAAGGCCAAGCATCCAAATAAGACTATCATGACCACTACTCGCCCCTTCGAATTGCTTCACATGGACCTCTTTGGTCCTAATCATTACTCAGCAATACTAATGATGCATCTCTATATGGCTTTGTTATTGTTGATGATTACTCTACACATGGGTACACATTGTTACTTACAAAATGAAGTGCGTGAAGTCTTCAAACGATTTTCCTCGAGGGCTTCAACTAACTTTGTGTGAAGATCGCATACATCAGAGTGACAATGGAACTGAGTTCAAGAATTCGGTCTTGATGCCTATCTTGATGAACTTGGTATTACTCATGAGTTATCTGCTCCCTATACTCCTCAAGAAATGGCGTCGTGGAGCGCAAGAATAGAACTCTTGTTGAGATGGCTCGACTATGCTTGATGAATACAAAACGCCTAGTCGCTTTTGGATTGATGCAATTGATACCGCGTGCCACATCATCAACAGAGTATATCTTCACAAATTCTTCAAGAAGACTGCCTATGAACTCCTCACCGACAAGAAACCCAATGTGAGTTATTTCAAAGTCTTCGTGCTAAATGCTGGATTAGAGATCCTCATCACAGTTCTAAATTTGCACCAAAGCACATGAAGGTTTTATGCTTGGTTACGGAAGGACTCGCACACCTACAGTAGTCTTCAACATCGCTCTTCACAAGATTGTTGATATGTAGATGTGCGGTTCGATGAAACTAATGGCTCGCAAAGAGAGCACCTACCTTCCGTGTTAGATGAACCAGCCCCGAGGAATCTATCAAGTTCAAGGCAACCGAGGATGTCATTCCCATCAAGAATCTGCTAAAGAATTCATTCCAAGACGCTGAAGAACGCCGAGCTGATGCACCAAGATAATGTCAAGACAATGGTGCCGAGGAAAATGATCAAATTCCTCGATGACAACCAGCTCATCCTCGCTGCAAAAAGAAGTGCAAGTTGACAAGATCATCGATGACATTGAAGCGCCAGTCCTCTCACACGCCAAAAGCTTCACATTTATCTAAATTTTGTGGGCACTATGCTTTTGTCTCTATCACAGAGCCCACTAAGGTAGATGAAGCATTTCGAGCCCGAGTGTATTCAGGCCATGCAAGAAGAATTACATCAGTTCGAGCTCAACAATGTCTGGGAACTGGTCAAACGCCCGATCCTCGCAAGCATAATATCATTGGCACAAAGTGGATCTACCGCAACAAGCAAGATGAAAATGGCCTTGTGGTAAGGAATAAGGCACGACTTGTAGCTCAAGGCTACACACAAAGTTGAAGGAATTGATTTCGATGAAACTTTTGCACCTGTTGCTAGACTTGAGTTTATTCGATATTACTTGCCTATGCTAACCATCACAATATCACTTTATATCAAATGGATGTGAAAAGTGCATTCCTCAATGGTAAGCTTGAGGAAGAAGTATATGTTGCTCAACCCCGTGTTTTGAAGATCCAAAGAATCCTCGACAAAGTCTTCAGACTCAACAAGGCCCTCTATGGTCTCAAACAAGCCCCTCAAGCGTGGTATGATACATTGAAGGAATTCTTCGTGAAGAATGGCTTCACACCCGGTTCACTAATTCTACTCTCTTTACTAAATCATATGATGGTGAACTGTTTGTGTGCCAAATATATGTTGATGATATTATCTTTGGCTGTATCGACCAACGTTATAGTGATGAATTTGCCTATATGATGAGTGAAGAATATCAAATGTCTATGATGGGAGAGTTGAAATTCTTCTTAGGTCTTCAAATTGGCCAACAACACAATGGCATATTCATATCTCAGAGAAATACCTCAAAGATGTCCTCAAGAAATTCGCATGCAAGATTGCAAAGGCGCTAAAATTCCTATGCCCACAAATGGCCATCTATGCATCGATGAAAATGGTATTGACTTCGATCACAAGGTATACCGCCCATGATTGGTTCTCTATTGTAATTATGTGCATCTAGGCCAGATATAATGCTTAGTGTTTGCATGTGTGCCCGATTTCAAGCTACACCAAGGAATCACACCATAAGGTCAGAAGCATATTCTTCGATATCTAGCTCACACACCAACACTAGGATTATGGTACCCCAAGGGCTCTACTTTTGATCTCATTGGATATTCTCGACTGACTATGCTGGTGATCGTGGACCGCAAGTCAACATCTGGTACTTGTCATTTCTGACGATCTTTGGTCCGTTGGTCCTCGAAGAAACAGAATCGCGATCACCGCTTCATCGCGGAAGCTGAATACATTGCTGCTGGCTCTTGTGGTGCTCAATTGCTGTGGATGAAGCAAACTCTCAAGGACTACGGCATCAACGTGAAGAATGTGCCTCTCATCGTGACAATGAGAGTGCCATCAAGATTGCTCACAACCCAGCTTCAACACTCAAGACAAAGAACATTCAAATTCGTCATCATTTTCTTCGTGATCATGTGTTGAAGGGCGACATCTGCATCGAGCATGTGAAGACTGAAGAACAACTAGCCGGTATCTTCACTAAGCCCTTGGATGAAAAGAGATTTAGCAAGTTGCAGTGTGAGCTAAATATCTTAGAATCTTCGAATGTTCTTTGAAAAGGACACACATCCTGACACTTATGCAAATTTGATGACTTAGATGTGCAACACATGAAGAAACGTTTTTCTTCAATCAATGAAGAATAACACTCTAAGTGTGAAGAAATTAATGAAGAATTTGATTCTCAGAACCCTACGACAATTGTACGCGGTGTCTGAAATCATCATTCTTATACGGTGGGACACGCAACCACCAAAGCTGAAAATCTTCAATTTGAGTTTTTCCTCACTTTTTGAAATTCTTCAGTTTTTCAAATTCTTCAACTTTTCAAAATCTTCACTGATTCCGTCGTTTTTACTCATTGGCTATATATATATGGGTTTATGTCCTCTACAGCATTCACTTATGGCTATTTCTTCAAGTTGCATTTTTCTGCTAAGTGAATGTGATCGGACCCTTCCCCCTCTATGCTATACTCAACCCAATCTATTCACAAATTCTTCATGTGCGCTCTATTTGAAACTCGCTCAAAATCTTCACCGAGTCCTTGTCACTGAAGAAATTGCGAACGGAACTTTAAAACTGATCTTACCCAAACTTTCGGTTTTGCCGCCAAACCGCTTTCGCATCCCATGATGAATTTATCTATTCACCCACGATCTAACACGATCTCCACTTTTCAAGACGTGGGTGACACATGTCGTTTAATGAGAAGGGTCAGGGCACGCTCGTCCCAAATCTTGAGCTAACAGTTTTTCACCGTGGCTATATATACCCCCTCCCCTTCCTCACTTCCTTTACTCCGCCGATATCTCTCTCCGCCGAGCTTTCAAACCCTAGCGCGCCGCTTACTCCATCGTCAGCGGTGAGGAAAAGCTTCACCGCTCGACCTCTCCGCCGACGCATTTCGCTACCGACCGTGGAAATCTTCACTCCGCCGCCGCCGTAGCTGTCTTCCTCCGCCCGAGTTAGGGCGTGGAAGACCCAATCGATTTAACTTCCCATCTGTTCTTCTTAGTTCGTCGTGTTCTTCACTTCGGTAATTAAAAGTTACTTTTATTACTCGCTTTGATTCTCAAACCTTCCTGAAAATCTTCAAAGGTGTTTATTCTTCAAATCTTCACACACATGAACACCTCAAACAAAATATGCTCTTGATTCATTTTCTAAGCAATGATTTTTCTTCAAGATTCCTCAATTGTGTGGATCCTCGATCTGTACAACTCGAACCTAAGACAAAGAACGCTTAGTGAAATTCTTCAAGGCTCATCTCGTCAAATTCCTCAAAACTTGTTCTTTTGAAAACCTTCCGAGAATGCATATGACCTCTCCAAATTCCTCGCAACTATACTCTGCTCACAAGTACTCATGTCCGCCGCTGAATCACTAGGTTCTCATCAACTTAACTCATTTGCAGCTGCTCCTCAAGAAAAGTTGCATACTTCTTCAGATAATTCTTTTGTTCAAATTCCTCACCAAGAACATGGCGTATGAAAGAAGCCACGTAAAGGAGGAAAGAGGCCCGAGGTCATGACTGCTTGAAATCCTCAAGAAATATATGCTGATTATTGCACACTGATGAAGCCGAGCTCGCAAAGAAAATAAAAATCAGCGCAAGGTGCGATTCAAAGGATTGAACGGAGATGGGCAAGGAATGGAGGAGTACAGATATGTAACTCCAAAGTACATGAAGAAATTCGCCTCAATCCTCCATGCCCAAGAGCTCCATTGGCACCTGGTCAAGAAGTCAATTCCCACCAAAGATCAAGCGTGGTGAGGACTTTCCAAGAATGGGCCAAGCGCCAAGCCAAATTGGCAAGACAAGCCAACGAGGCAGTGAGGAAATTCAATGAGGACTCACATCGCACGACACCGAGGCCTCCGCAAGCCAAGAAAATCTATGGCAAAGAAGCCAGCACACAAGTCAAGTGTTTCACCAACAAGGCCCTCACGGCCAAGTTCCTCACCGTGCCCTCACGACCAATTCCTCATGCTGCTCCCGCTCCTCCCAAGTCCTCACTGCTCCTACAAAATCCTCAAGAGTTCCGACAAAGTCCTCAAGACCTATGCATCCGCCACGTACAAAGGACTGCAGCTTCTCCATTGCCTCCGTGTTTCAAAGAAGTTCCTCACCTGCACCAAAGTCTTCATCCGCCCGACTCTGCCAAGACTAAGGCCACAATGGACGAGGTCCTCGCCAAGTCCTAAGAAGAAACAGTCGCTTCCAAGAGCCACCAAGATGATGAGGCTGATGATGATGAACTTATGGAAATCATCGAGACCGCCAAGAAAGGGCATAGAGCCAAAGGCACATATGTGCCATCGCTGTTGATCCGAGGAAAATCCTCGATTACATTGATCTCTCGCACAAGGATCCAAACACCCTATGCCTGATTTTCATCTCGAATTCGGACAAAGTCACATGTTGACCCATTTCATCATCAAGAGAAATGGTAGTTTGAAAAGGCAAGAGAGATCAAGAAAGCTCAATACGTAAAGGAGAAGTTCCTGAAGAAAAACGTTGTCAGAATGACACCTGAGGAACTTCTCAAGGTCCAAACTAAAATCCAAGCCCTCAGCAAAAACTTTGATGCTTACTATGCTGATTGGCAAGGAGCCAAAGTCAGATTCGTCAACCTGACGAAGAAATTCACCAATGTTGCTGCCCCAACGCAACAAGAAATTCCTTAGGCTGGAGCCTCAGCTCTGCAGACTGAAGAACATGCCAGCACCGCTGATGAAGTTCAGGCTGCTCAAGAAAATGCTAGTTCCGTGGCTGATGATCCCATTCCACCACCGAAGAAATTGCTGTGGCATCCACTAGTGGTGCGCTCAAGAAACCGAACAAGACAGGCAATCAGATCGGCCAGCTCGAGGAAAATCAACCAGATTCCTCACCTCCTCCCGCGCCTACACCAACTCCAATTCTTCCATCCGCCTCGATGTGAAGAAGACCAAGGCTGCAGAACGAGCCGCAGAGAAGAAACGAAAGCATCAACAAGGCCAAATTCTTCTACTGCGAAGAAAATGAAGCCAATGACCAGCTCCTTTGAAAATCCTATTGATGCTGTTCCACTTCTCAATTCCATCAAAGGACCTTGTTCCTTTTGATGAAGATTATGAGATCCCAAGCGGATCGATGAAGAATATCATTCTCGCGCTTCGTCACGAGCAGATTGATGAAGAAATTGAAGTGAAAGCAATCCTTCAACCCCAATCATTTCTCACCTATGCCTCAGTTCACACCAAGAGGCCGTGTTGAGGAAATTGAAGAAGATGTGGATATTGGAAGCACAACGCAAGTGATGAACGATGACTTTGGGAAAGTCAAGATCCAAATTCTTCACTATTCACCCCAATCCAACAGATACCTCAGTCCCCTGCTCCAACAATTCAAATGGGCTATGAAGAAACTCATCCCACTTCATCTGTCCATGAAGAAATTCCAGCCACTAGCGTTGATGAACCCGCCGCTTGCTGATCCTCGATCGCACCTATAGAGGAACAAGAAATTCTCACCAAGAACCCGAGATTGCGATTCCAGAGGTCGCGATGCAACTCATCGACACTCCACCGCCAAAGCCAAAGAATCCCTTCTCAACAAAGCAAAAGTTCAATGTCAAGATTTCTTCATGAAAGCATGTATTCTTCATCGACATAATCCATATGATTCTCGCCGCATAAGGAAGAGGCGCTTCGACTGCCACCAAGTCAATTTCTATTCCTCGGTGCTTTTCAACAAAGACAAAGTCTTCGATCATGCACATATTCCTCATGTGGACATGGAGTCTCCGCCAGCTTTGAGCCAGTCCTCGGTGTTCTTCACGATGCATGACTTCTGAATTTCTGCATCGACATTCGTGATTGGAATGAGGAACTCATTCTTCAATTCTATGCAACACCGCACGTCACCGGAGACGCCAAGACGTGAACTCATGGGTGTTAGATCGATGTCCGAGAATATTCACTACAAAGCACCAACAAGCTGAATTGCTTCGTGTCTACCACTCGTCCTCCACTTGATGGTGCTCGTTGTATTTACAACGAACCGTAACTTTCAAATCACTATATGTAAGTGCCGATGATGCCTTTGAAGCCGTGGCAGGCCCTAAGAACCAAATTCCTTGTCAAGGAATTATTGTATGTGCCTCGGACTATCTATCGGATTCGACGAAGACAATGAGTCCTATCAAAGGCCACGACTCAAATGATGAAGAAGTCGCTGGCATCATGAACAATATGCTTTTCAATATCATTCATGGCGCCTGGCCAACTTCCATGATTTCTTCATGAGGACTCGCGAATATTGCTATGTCACCTTTTGAGTCAAGCCTTATGCACCATGGATTATGAGGTTCATCAGACAAGGTCTTCACTCAATTACAAGGCTGATACTCAACCACCGCAGCTACTTGCCCCGATTGAAACGGACATTTACCTCACCGATGACAAGGGCAAGGCAACTGTTAGATCGATGAAGGCATTCGCCCATTGGATGGACAGCCAAGCAAAGCTGCATCCTACTCCACCAATGATGACTCGCCACACATGACTCGCGCAGAAATACCTCACCAAGCAAAGTCCTCAAGCCACAAAGACCTGTGGTGATGACTGATCGTGAGTTACTCCTCGCCTTCATCAAGGTTGATCGCAATCATAAATGGTTCAAGCGCCGCTTGGTTCAATGCTTCACAACATGACCTCTACACACAATGCAAGGAAGAAAAACCACTACTACCTCCATGAAACCTTCAAACGCACCTAGTGCCCCTTAGTGCATCTAGTGCCCCTTAGTGATTTTGGTGTATTGAAGACTTATAGGTTAAGAAACTAATGTGTTTATGAGTGTACACAGGTCTATAAGTTTGTGAGGAGTTTGATATTTACAAGAAAAGTCTAATTTCTAAAAATGAAGTTCTTCGATCAAGACTTTGATATTTTGAAGGCTTTCTGAAGACTTTGAAAGTGAAGAAATTGGTGTGACCTTGAAGACTTGGTATTCCTTTGAGGAACATGAAGCGTGAAGACTTTTGTTTTCGTAGTTTCATTTTCTCTTTATTGAGTCATAGGAAACACCGTGATCGTTAAAGGGGGTCGAGGAAATACTAAGGAAAAATTTCCATGTGATGCTCAACTCAAAATCCTACACCTACCAAACCCTTCGAGTGAAGCCTTTGAAATCTCATATAGTTCAGTCAATTTCTTCAAAGGATGAGACGAAGTTCTTCCGTCACGAGAAATTTGTTCGACCGAGGAGTTAGGAATTCGCCAAAGGCGGATTGCCTACACAAAGGAGGAACATGATAGCCCCGAGGAATTTGAGATTCAAATTTCCGATGCTGTTCGTGTTGCGCCAGCTGTCCCAAAATATCTTATCCACCTAACGGTCATATCATTGAAGGACATTTATGTCTTATCATGTCGGGCTGCTCCCTAGGCTATAAGTAGCCGCCCCCTACAACCACTAGCTGGTTGGCTGCTTCGAGAGAAACTTGACACTTGTCATTTGAGAGCAACCCATCCTCCGAGGACTTTGAGCGAAAATCATCGAGTGAGGAAAAACCCAAAAACCAAACCCCTACAAACCCAAAGTGATTGAGCATCACTGAAGATATTGATCCTGCGTGGATCCGACGCTTGTTACCTTTGAAGACTGTGCTTCTTCCAGACGGTTAGGCGTCATGGTCTAGAGCATCCAAGAGGAACTGTGGATCGCCGAGTGACCAAGTCTGTGAAGGTTTGGAAGTCGCCTGAAGACTTACCACGAGTGATTGGATGAGGTCTGTGTGACCTTAGTTCAAGGAGAATACGGTGAGGACTTGGTGTCCCGAGCTGCGTGCTCGCCGATCGGGTGTCCGGACTGTGTGTCCTCGAAGTTTAAATACTCACCGCCCAACCAGACGCATAACCGAGACAGCCTGTTGGAACTGGTCTACCAAATCATTGTCTTCACCAACCTAACTGGTTCTATTTCCTCGACTCTTTCATTTCCTCATTATCGTGTTGAGTGTTCGCTCATATCGTGTTTGAAGACTTTGATCAAGACATTCTCAATTTCCTCGCTCAATTTCTTCACCGTTTGTCTTCATCTTGTGCTATCCCGTGTTTACGCTTTTCGTACTCTTTGATTGTCTTCATTTCATCATGATGACCATGCCCGCATTCTCTTATGCTTACTTCGAGTACTTATTCCACAGTAAGTAGTTCTTCACTTAGGAATTTCTCACCGCAAATTCCTCATTGAAGAATTCATAAAATCGCCTATTCACCCCCTCTAGTCGATATAACGACTTTCAGGAAATAAATAAGCAAGCAACTTATGCTAGGCTATCACGGCTGTTACACATATTACATCCATCGGGCATCAAAGTTCGCCACCAAAGGCAAATATAGGGAACAAAGCAACATATCATATATACCGGTTGTCAAAGTTGGCGCACCAAATAATAAATAAACGCCGCAAAGACAAAACAAATCCAGAACTGAAACCACTTCGTAAGATCTCAAGAAACAATATCCTCGGTACCCATAATGTCGGCAAGATGCTTAGCAAGCTTATTAACTTTCTCTTGTTTACGCTTAAATCCTCCAGTAATTGTCGCTGTTGCACCAGAAAATATGCATCTGAATTCGCAGGACTTCCTCGGTCCTTCAGCTTTCCCGTCGAACACATCTGATCGATGTCTTTCAACTTGAAGTTGAGACTCAAGAAGACGAACTGATTCAGCAGCGAGTTCAAGAGCTTGTGCCAGCAGAGTGGCCAAGAATCTAACACTACATCAAGACAGACTTTTGGGTTCCTCACCGTCGCCAAGATAGTTTTTATCAGCTTTCTTGGAGACCAACAGGATGTCTCACTATCTTGAACCTTATCTCATTACTTCCTTTACCATTGATAACGTGGTACTGTTCTCCAATATTTTGTCCGCATTCTAAAAGAGAAACAAGGCATACATCACATGTTTACTATGTTGTATATGAAACTCATTTTGGTAAATGAGTTCAGTAGTAAAGTGGAGAGGATAACAACATGAAACAAAGATATATCTATGTACCATGGTCACTTTATGGTCTATATCATTCTAGTTTTTGTTGCCAAATCAAGATAGAGACACAATTCAAATAATATTTGTTCAAGACAAAGCAGAATAGACAGAATATAAGTGTGGGTAACTATAGAGCAATAACAACACTTGTAATGTGCATGACATGAGAACATAACTGTTTATTCAATTGAAACTAAAATCAACATAGAGCAGGTTACACCAGCAAACCAGTTAAAGAAACAGGTTTAAAACATAACTGTTGCGCCATTGGAGTTTAAATTCCATCCTTCAAATTTGAAAATAGTTGGTATGAGTAAATACAGTAATGCAAGAGCAAAGGAGTATGAACCATAGCTACAAAACCTGACCTGAGAACAAATCTTCTTCTCCTTTAAGCGTTGAGTTGGGATTCGGAGTGGTGGTCCTCGTGCTTTGGGCACTGCAGTTCCCTTACTAACCACTCGTGTTTGGGTGCTCTGTGGTGGAGACGGTGCTGTGTCAACTGAACTGGTTACTATCTGCCGGGTTGGGGTTAAAAGGTGTAGCTGGTTCTCTCGTCCAACTGGTAGGGGTACAATCATAGAGTCTGGGTTATGTGTGGTGGATCTGGTCCTTGGGCAAGTACAACCGTGGTTCTATCTGCATCAACTCGGTAGCACTATCTTTGATGAAGACCGTGTTGTTACTCCCTTAGATACTGCCATCACGCCTCCAATTCAAATGGTGATAAACAAGAAAAGTAATTGAAAGTATAGACATTGTATGATAGACATGTGCAATGGATAGTGGGGAATAAAAGAGGGCATGAAATAATTCATATTTATGTTGTCTAACCAAACAGGATAGCATGACACAATTTCACATATATGATGGCTAACTAAACAGATAGCATGACACAATTTCACATTATGATGGCTAACTAAAAGATGGAAAGACATAGTTCAAAATATGAGACTATGTAAACAGGATGACATGACATAACTATATAATGTGTTTATTAAATAGGTTGGCATGCCATAATTCACATACATTCATGGATAGAATGCCATAATTCTAAATATGATGACTGTAAACACTAAATGTGATGAGATGATATAACTATATGATGTCTTTATTAAATGGGTTGCCATGCCATAATTCAGATAGATGATGTGTATGTACTATGTAAACATGATGGCATGATATAATTCAAATATATGATTTATATAGTAAGCAAGTAAGCAGATGGCAATCTATATATGATGTAAAAACTAAGCAATGCAAGACAACATGCATGACATGGGTAATATAACCCTGCCAAGTTTGAGCATAGACCTCGGGGAAATAGGACTGGTCATCGCTCTCAATCCTCCTCCGAGGAGCTCTCTCAGAGCCAGCAAGATGTCTCGCTTCAGCAGTAGCATTGTCTGCTCAATACCTTGTTTTCACTCCAGATACTTCCATCACCGCTTCAAATGGCTGATGCATAGGAAGAGTAGTTGAATATACAAACGTTGTTCATAAATGGAACACGTAATACAAAAAATGATAGCATGATATAATTCACATACATGATGATTGGCTAAACATCATGGCATTGCATAATTCACATATATAATGCCTTTGCAACAAGATAGCATTGTATAATTCACATATATAATGTCTTGCAACAAGATGGCAATGCATAATTCACATATATGGTAATTAGACACCTAACAGTGGCATTCACACAAAGCATGTCTAAACTAATCAAATGGCATAGCAATGCGAGACACCATACGCACGATATGAGCAACATAACCCCGCCAAGTTAGAGCATACACCTGGGGGATAGGACTGGTCATCTGTCTCTCAATCCTCCTCCGAGGAGCTATCCGTAATCAGCGAGATATGCGCTTCGTCAGATAGCATAGTCCGCTCAAGACCTTGTTTTCACCTGAATTTGCCATCACCGTGTCAAATGGCTGATGCACACGAAGAGCAGTTGAATGTACTAACATTGTTGACAAATGTAATATGTAACGAAAAAAAAGATGGCCTGATATAATTTATATATAAGATGACTGGCTAAGGGATGGCATTGCAAAATTCACATATATGATGCCCGGCTAAACAAGGTGGCGCTGCATAATTCACATAAACGATGAATAAACTAAACAGATGGCATTCGCACAAAGGATGTCTAAACTAAGAAGATGACATATTTGATGTATAAAGTAAGCAATGCAAGACACCATATGCATGATATAACCAACATCAAGATGCCAAGTTAGAGCGAAGACCTCGGGGTAAATAGGAGTTATCTTCCTTACGAATCCCCTCGTAATGCAGATATCTTCCTCTCGATTACAATCCAAAATGCGTGGAGGGGGGCTGCCTTTGTGCCTACCATGGAGCGACGTCTCGATGAAATTATATTGCCACGCAAGGCTTGTCTCTTTTGCTCTACATGTTCAGTTCCATTGTTTACAATAACTCGTCATGCATAGGAATAAAACATAGTGAGATTATGTAAGGAGTGCATGCGAAATCCATGGTAGCAACCTGTGGATAGACCCAAAACCAATAATAGCAGGCAGATAATGGCTTCAGCTTAATAAATACAGATAATGGCTTTTTACTGCTTGTTTCCCACCCAACATGAAACTCATAGTAGACACCGGAGATTAACCAGATAGTAGATAGATACTATTGATAGCGGCCCGATATGTACCCCACAACCATTTAAAACTCAAGTTTGACCATTAGTTTGGAGCTGACTCGAGTCTAATCGGTGAACAGGACGATAAAGTAGCATGTAATATTAAGCGATGCATAACGAAGGACACGAAAGAGTGCGACCTCTCTTGCGGACCCGTAGTCCTCGAGGTCATCTGCTCGGTTGATGATGGTAATGCAGTTTTCATGATGCTGCCAAGGGAAGAAGATCTCGAGGCGGCGAAGACAGTCTGAGGTCGGATCCTGCTCTGCTGGACCCTTTCGTCGTTGGAGCAACTGAGCTGGGTGGACGACGGCAAAGAGCAGGACCGGACAAACCACGCAAGGTTTTTTTTGACAACTATCTGTAAGAGAAGTAATTTGTAAGGGCTCGTTTGAATTGGAGGATTCCAACAATGCAGGATAGGAAATAGACAGGAATAGGATAGGAATGCACGTGCAAAACAGAGAATTTAAAACACAGGATTTTCGCTAACTGGGTGTTTGATTCACAACAATTGAAGATCACAGATGCAAAGAAGCATGGTGAGATTAAGTCAAACCACAAGAAAATGTACGGTTATAATGCTATTATGCTACTATCTCTTAGTCTTGTGCTTCATGAATAGGAATTTGAAAAGGAGGACAAGTGAAAATTAAAATTCCTACGTTTTTTCTTTCAAGGAGACACTAAAGGAACAAACCGTGTGCTCGTGGACAATATATATAACATGTAGAGTAAAAAGAGATGCAACAAGTGTACAACCTCTTTGGCGAAGCCATGTCGATCTCAGCGTGATTGGGTTGGCGGTGAGGATGCTCGCTGACTTTGCTGTCGGAGGAGGGAAGAAGATCTTAGGCGCCTGGAGATGGAGCCCGAGGTACTGCTCCGCCTGTGATGGAGGGTTTAAATCGTTGGAGCAGCTCCGTGAGTTGTACGACGCCGAGGTGAAGCAGACAAGAGAGACAACGAACAACGTTAACCTGAGTGGAATTCTAATAGCATCTCCAATACATGACGTAAAATACATAACCACAAAGTGCTAGATGTAAAATACATCAGCCGCTCATCTCTGAACTTAACTGTCAAACTGAACTTAAGTGTCAAACCGAACCTAACTGTCCAAACTGAATTTTGTTGTCGAAACTGAATTTTGTTGTCGAAACTGAACGCACTAGCAAGGTGAGGCTACACGTCGGTCGATCGACTTTTTCATCTCTCGTCGGTCGATTTTGCAGCCGTTGATACAAAATCAAGGGCTCGCGGTTCATCTTCAACCTCCACTTCGAGCCGCCACCACCACCGCCAAACAGCAGCTCATGGGCAGCGTCGGCGGTGCGCCGCCCGCCCGCTTTGAAAACACTCCCCACCGCCGTCCCGCCGCCCTGCCATCCTCTAGGCCCCCATGCCGAAGCTTTTTCTCCGCGATCCCCACACCACCGCTTCGCCAACGCCCGCCACCGCCGACCACCACCGCCCCATCCTCGAACCCTAAGATAGATAGTAGGGTACCTCCCATGAGCCCCCCCCTCCTGCGGTTGGTTCTTCCTTCACCCCGCGAGCCCACCCTTGAAATCGATCGACCCAAAAGTCGATTCATTCGATCAAGTGTAGCCAAATCGAGCAGCATCGCAAGCAAGAGCAAGAGCGAGAGCAGCAGCGCGAAAGCAAGAGCAATAGCAAGAGCAGACCAGCAGGGGACCAAGAGCAAGAGCAGAGCAGCAGCGGAGCGAGAGCTAAAGCAGCAGCAGCTCCTATCGATGTGGATGTCGCCGCCGAGGAGCGACGCCTGGAGGAAGTGGCGGCGACGCCCCGTGGATGGAGCCACGCCGTGTCGGCTCGGGACCGAGCGCCGCAGCACCGTGAGATCGAATCAAGAAGAAAATGCGCGATTAGTGTACAACCTCTTTGGTGGCGCCGATTAGGCCGCAGCTTCATCCGAGGAAACGGTGATGATGATGCTCTTCGGTGGTGCAGGTGAAGACGGCGTGTGGGAATGGAGGTGGCGCGAAGACGAGGGGAACGCCGGGCAGCTCCTTGGAGGTGGAGGACGGGTGGCTGAACCGGCGGGACGATGAGATCGACGAAGGATCCTCATCCAGACGGTGGATGAGGGACGCCGAGGTGTTGCTGTGGACGACGCCGTCGGGGAAGAAGCTCCGCTGGGTGGCGGACGGAGCAGGTGTGGGGTTTCATCGCTGGTTTTCGCGGCCTCGTGTACGAATGGGTGGGCGGATGGGATGGCAGTGGGGAACCATGGCTTAGAGACGCGCTTGTCCGAAATGTGGGGTAAGTTACGAAAGTACCCCCACCGATTTGAGGCGGTTCTTTCGGTTCAGGGTACCACGGCATTTCACGGTCGGGATTTCACAGAGGTGGGAGTTTTCGCGTTGTAATTTCGGAATAGCAAGGCGCGGGTTGAGATGGAGGAGTTGTCGAGCACAACGAGACAAAGATATATCTTAAATATTTCGGCTAACAAGGCGCTGGTTGAAATTTCGGACAAGCCTAACGGTATCTGTACCAAATCAATGCGACTACAAATGTCATTCAAAACTTTGAATTCATGTTATGTTCAATTAAAATATTTCGCCACGTGTATAATGCATGCAACCTACTACTCAAATGAATGTTTTAGTGCATTCCAAACGATATACTACCGCTTCAATATGAACTAAATTTGAATAAGATCTACAGAATGATTGTTGTGAAGTCAAAGCATTTGAATTCGCTTTCTCTGTTTTAATAAGATCTACAATCATCATTATTGTCAAGTTAAACCATCGCTTGTGTATTATCTTCACAACACACCACATGATTAGTCTCGAGTTACATATGAACTATGTGTACTATATGAACTCGAACTAGATTTTTGAATCCACTTTATTTTGATTTCAAATCACATTACATTTCTAGCTCTAGCTAGATCTTCATAATCTAAACCATGTCTCATATGTATAATGTGTTTATCACATTATGTATGGTGCCCCGCCCTCACGCCTACAAGTATTTAGATGTGAGTTGCAAACACCACACATTACCACAAATTCAAATAAAATGTGAGAATGTTCGATATATAGTATTGTTTAGATTGCTCGATATTTAGTTGTAAGCTGCAAACGCCGCACATTATCTCAAATTCAAATAAAATGTGAGATTGTTTGATGTATAGTATGGTTTAGATTGTTCGGCATTTAGCTGTGAGTTGCAAACACCATGCATTATCACATTATGGTATAACATGTGCACAACACGTGTATCACCGCTATATTCATGCATGCAATGTTTAAAACACTATGATCTCCTATTCAAATATATGAATCCACTTTCATATCAAATTATGATCTTTATTAGTCTCTTACAACCACACAGTCCTCTAACCTTTGTAGCTACCACTAACTTCTCTCGTGCATGCACACACCCTCCTCGCCCCCTCCCTCGGCATTCTATCCACCGAGCACATTCATTTTTTCCTTTAGGTCGTTCTCCCGAGTCTCCACAACTCCTTTCCGACACACACCGATCGATAAACCTCTCCAAATGATGCCTGCCTACAGCATACACACACAGCTTCAATCTCCTCCTTTATGTGTCCTTGCCTCGTGTCTCTCATATGGTCGACACACGTAAACTCTCACCCCTCTTTCATCGATCTCACAACCGCACACTCCTCCCCTATCTAGCTAGTAGTTGGGCCTCTCGCACCACCTCCTAGCTCCATTCTCTCTGCTATCCGCCTCACTGGGCCTTATTTGCCTCTAACAAATGGACGACACCGACCGATCTCTCGCTATACATATAGCCAGCTAGGTCCTTATAACTCGCTTTTACCCACACATCGATCGATCTACCTCATTAGTTGTGTCTCTCCTTCCTCCGACAAACAACAATTGATCTACCGATCTAGTTAGGTTTGCTTACCAAACACATGGTTCCCTTCATCATCCATGGATGCGTCCCGACAGATCTATCACGCATGTGCACACACGTAAACACATCCCCACTCTTATTGATAACATTGCAGTTCCACCCTCGCTTGTCTAGTAGGCCTCCCAACATCTCCGAGAAGCAACTCCATCACCCATCCAGCACTCTACCCCTCTCCCTCCTCTCCCTCCCTCTCTCTCTCTCTCTCTCTCTCTGTCCCATCATATTTCCCGCCCTTCGCTTATGTATGGATGTCGACCGATCTCCCTCAAGACATAGCTGGGTCTCTCCTTCTCAACACATATACGAAGTCGTTTCTACCTCTATAGTTAGGCCTCTCGCCTACCCCTCCCCCCCACCCCCCCCCCCACACACACCGATACATCAAGCGCCTAGTCATGTCTCCCTGCCACACACAAACTTGACATGTGCCTCTAACGTTCTGTAGGCCACGCCCTATATCTTTGACTTGCACACACACACACACACACACACAATTTCGATGGCTCTTCATCGATCTCGCACCCACCCACTTGATCCTCTCTTCGACTCTATCGATAGCTATGACCCTCCTCTCTTCTCGTGGATTGCCCGACCTCTATGTATGATATGGATAGGCCTCCATTTCACACACATTGCATGCAAAATTTTGTTTGAGATGTCATCACACATATTCCCACAAATAATTCACTTAAATCAACCCCCACCCCACCCCCACCCCCACCACAAAACAAAAACACTCACGAACGCGGTTTGTATCTCTCACACACACCCACGTAGGTGGGGGACGGCACGAAGAGAAGAGGTGCATGCACGGCGCACGACTCTGCCTCTTTCCCAACCACACCCGCTGGTACACGGTGGAGCTCATTTCAGACGAAAAAGGCAGCCCACGTGGTAATTTGGCACGGTAATCGTTGTCCACTTGGTTGTCCACTTTGTCTACCACGGGTGAACAAACAAATTGCGACTTGACGCGTTATGTTAAATTAAAAAAAGAGGCAAACCATGTGGGGCCTACCTTAGAGGCAAGGCTCTATACACTGGAGTACTTTTGATGTGTCCCGTCAACTCGCAGAACGAGGAGAAGCTTGCTTAGTATGCCGTCTCCCCCGCCCATGGGCGCGGTGGCTCGCAGGATGAGGTGAAGCTTGCTCCTCCCTCGCCCATGCGCGCGGTGGCTCGCAGGACGAGGAGAAAAATTTACTACTCCCTCCGTTTACTCCTCGTCCCTACTACCTTGGTTATAGAGATTATATCATATTGTTTGGAATATATATGTCCTTAGTAGATTTCAATATGAACTACTAGTACATACTCCAAACACCGATGTATATAGACGTATTTTAGAGTGTACATTCACCATTTTGCTCCGTATGTAGTAGCACTCTCCTCGCCGACCTCGCCCACGTGGTGGACGTGCAGCAATTCATTCGGTCTCATATAGCCAGAACGATATATACTGCACTACCATTATTGCTCGACTTCCCGAAGAGGCGAAGAGCCAATCGCAAGGTTAATATTTTGGAGATGCCAAGCGCAAGGTTATGGGAGAACGAGTAGTAGGTGCCGCGTCATTTATAAATAATTTTTTTATTCAGTGGCACATACGCAATATGATAGGTTCATATGGAGAGAAAAGGAAACCGCTCCACTATATACATAGTCAGGACGGGCCAGCCTACACGGTTGCTTGTGGGGTTGCTCTTCACACTCTCTCGCACAAAACGACTGTGGCCACATCTCTAACATCCCGGCGGATCACATCCGCTTGGGGAAGGGGTGGATGCTTAGTGTAGATGCGGTGTCCGTCACCGACGGTGAAAACCCACTGTCGGCACGTCCCGATCAGGGGTCCCCGCCGTTCTCTCTCACAAAGCCGGTGAGGTTGCCTTCGTCCCTTGCTCATCGCCGCGACGTAAGGCAGTTGCCGCCTCCCCGCCGCCTCCTCAAGGTTGAGCTACGCCCTCGTGTACAACTCCCTTTACAGCTGGCTTGCACCATCGCTCCAGCTGCCCACATCACTCCCTCGTGGATATTTTCTACTTCTTTGCCCCGCACATACCGATACTCTCTCGGCTTCTACGCATCAGTATTTGTGATGAGTTTATGTCTCATCAACTAGTCCTAGTAATCTTATTCTAATCACGCTTCTTCAATTTCTTTGCCACAGGATGCTCATCTCGATTTTGGTGAAACTGCACAAAATGATCCGATGGTCAAAAGGTTGCAAACTTCATTTATTAGGAAGCTCGAACGTTGCCAAAGAAATTGAAGCCTGGTCAGGTTCACGGTTCAAGGGCTAGGGACTGCATGGATCGTTTTTTTCTTTAGCTGCCTCTGTTCCAAAATAAGTGTCAACTTTAGTAGTAGTACAACTTTGTACTAAAGTTTGCACAAAGTTGAGACACTTATTTTGGAACGGAGGGAGTACATATTTGCTATGATCTGTCAATCATTGAGATGCAATAGCATGCATGTTAGTCTCCTTTGTATTTGATGAAATGTTGCAACGGGCAACCTTGGACGCAAGATACATGTAACAGAAGCTGGAAGCTTCATAGCATTGTACAAATTTATCTCGCTGATAAATTACAAGACGTACTAGTACTATACTAGTACTTCCTCCGCTCCTAAATATAAGTCTTTGTAGAGATTTCACCATTAACCACATGCGGATGTATATAGATGCATTTTAAGTGTAGATTCATTCATTTTGTTCCGTATGTAGTTCACCTAGTGGAATCTCTACAAAGACTTATCTACTAGTAATAGCTAGCCCCACTACTAGGAATTCTCTATCCTCTCCTTGAGCCACATCATCAAAATTGACGAGCTGTTAGATGAAGTAAATCAGTCATAATAGCCGCCTGATCTAGACGTTGAGAGGCTCAAGACTAAGCCACATGCAAGCATGCAGAAATACCGTGGCACATGCATGTGAGTGGGTTTTAAATCACATCAACATGTCTGCATGCAAGCATGCACCGGTAGCATGCATGTAAGTGAGCTTTTAAGTCCCATTAACATGTCAAAAGAAAAATATAATCCCATTATGCAAGAGGAGTTGGCTGATCTTTTTTCCTTATGTGGGATGATCTAAATGATGATGGGAGTTTATTTAGTTTGGCTACCACATTTGTCATGCGGTTATAGATTTTTTTAGTTCTATGAAATCGATAATTTTATGCAGAGAGATATACCGCTGTTCCATGGCAACGAAGCGGGACTCATCTAGTAATATTTAGGAACGGAGGGAGTACTATGTAAAGAGTTAGGTGTCGACGGTGATAGTGTGAGGTGGGCCATGTAATCACTGAGCCTACGTGTTTTCACTACTCTTGCACTCCGCTGTAAGAATGGAGAAAATTGTAATCTACTACCTCCTTTCGCCGAAAGCGTGGGACATCCAGCAGTCCTACCACCTCAAGAATAAAGACCAATGAGCCACAAATCACATAGACCCAGCAAGAAGTTGGACGGACGAAGCAACCATCACTCTTGCGCCAAAGTGAGAGGTCGCGTCCGCTCTGCCCGGGCATGAATGCGGCACCGATTCTTTGGAGCGGCGCTGACTGCTTGGGCGGGAAGCTTGCGGGCGATGGAGGGGCTTTGGGTGGGCCAGGCTGGTCGAGCGGGCGTGGCAGCTGTCCAAGATGTCCCTACCGGACACGCCCGAAACGAGAGGATGCACCGACTCGCGGCTAAAATCATACACTACACACCATATCTCTCAGAGGAGTAGGTCGATCTGTCGACTCTCTAACACACACATGCTGTTAAACACACACACACACATGCACGCACCTTGGTCCCGTTGCACCTTCTAACGTGACTTATTACACCTAGACGGAGGGAGTAGTAAGTATACACGAGATACGGTGGCACACCGACTTAAGTCGAATACAAGTGCCCAAAATTTGTGTGCATGTTATAATAAGGATTCACTTAAAATAGTACGTGAGTGAACAGAGGATCAATTGGACAAGTGTTCCTGAGCAAAGAGCAAGATGTGTGAGGTAGTAAGATACACCGCTGGCGCTTTTAATTTTTCTTATTAATTTGTTTGTTTCAGCCTCTGACTGGTGGGACCCAACGTACTACGTGAAGAGAGGTAAGGTGACTAAGGCTGCATTATTTCTGCACCACTGTGGATAGTCTTACCACCAAAGCCACATGACATGATTATGATTGAAATCCTAATGACTCCCACACACACACACACACACACACACACACACACACACACAAACACGCATGGCTATCACACGAATGTAGGAATGTATAAAAGGTTATTTTCCTCTCGTTGAACATAACGGGAGGGTTGTGTAGCTGGTTAGCCTGTTCGCTCATCAAACTTGAGGTCTCGGGTTTGATAACTACACTTGAGCATAATTTTTGCCAGGAGGATTCTTTGACTGGTCAAAATGTTTTCTAGGGTTTGCACGCTTCACACTCTCTCTCCAAAGATATATATACACGCTGGAGCCTCGCGCTTGTAGTTGCTCTCTTCACACTCTCTCGCCTCTCTCTGGAGCTGGATCCTCAGCGCTTAGAAGTTGCTCTCTTCACTCTCTCGCCTCTCCAGATCTAAACAAGACTTCGCTGGCCTCTCTCTCCCTCACTGCTGCTCAAAGAGCCGGCAGGATCCGTCCGCCGGGAAGGGAAGGAGGCTTAACGCTGTCGCCGTCGGCGAGGGAGGGAATCCACTATCGGCGCTGCTGTTCACTTTCCACCCAACAAGCGGCGCTGGAGGGCCTCCGACCCTTCTTCTTCGCCGCCGTCCCGTCGCCCACCGAACCACGCCCCAAGAACCTTAAGGTATATTTTACTTACTCCACATGCATTGCTCTAGCTGCATGTATACCATGAATCTAGGACGTGGTTCAAAGAGGAAAGGAGTGGGGGAAAGTAGGGAAAAGTTGTATATAGCATGAATCTAGGACGTGGTTCAAAGAGGAAATGAAGGGGAAAGTTGTATAGCATGAATCTAGGACGTGGTTCAAAGAGGAAAGGAATGGGGAAAGTAGTGGGGAAAGTTGTATCGCATAAATCTAGGACGTGGTTCAAAGAGGAAAGGAAGGGCGAAAGTACTAGTTCAAAAGGAAAGGAAGGGACAAGGCTGTAGAGTTTGAGCAGACTAGATTTGTTGCGCCACATAGGGAAAGGTGTCTAAAGATAACAAAACTGGGACCAACACAAATATGCTCCTTGGTTGTTTGTTCTTTGTTGCAACAGATGTGCATGACCACAAGACATCGGTAGATGCACATGGTGCAAAAGGCCCACCGTCCCATGCAACTCATTAGCTGTTGTTAATCTAAGGCCCTGTTTGGTTAAAACTCCCTAGTCCCTACCCGCTTGGTTCCGTGGACTAAACATGGACTAGAGGTTATTAAATGACATGATAAAAGACCATGTTACCCCTAGTAATGAACTAATAGAAACAAGGTGCGATGCGTGGCAGGGGCAACTGTTGAAAAGTCCCAAAAGACTCCCTCGGGTCTTCTTTCTTTAGTCCCAAATGCCCACTTTTAGTCCCGAAAAGTCCCTCCTGTTTGGTTTAGATGTGACCGACACGGAGTTTTTTAGTCCCTACACCAAAATGTCCCCGTAAACAAACACCTCTAATAATGCCGCTGGAAAATTGATGCAATGCCACGCTTAAAAGCAAATTACATGTTTAACTAATTTTATTGTTAATATAATCTCTATGTTAATATTAATCAATGCCACCGCTTGAGAAATGCTACTGTCTTGCTTTCTTTCCCATTTAGATAAGGTAGATGCTTCTTTTGTTGGCTTCGTGTCATCCACCGTTATTGACCACTAATTGTTTCCTTTGCACCTCTATGTAAACAGGGTTATCTATTTCACCTGTTGCCATTGTGACTTTTTGTTGCATCGCACAAAACACTTTTGTTTTAAGAGTGTTTTGTGCAGTTCAACCAAAATGTCACACCGACAACGTTGCTTGATTGCTTGATCTTAGTGGAACTGCACAAGAGGAGATCTTACTTCCTATCCGCTAAGGCTTAATTTGGTTCAGATCTTCTTCTTGTGAGTTGTTTGAATTCGCATCATGAGAGGTCAAGATTAGCCTTCTTTCACATGATTCTCGCAGTGTGCTTTCATATGTTGTGCTACTTGTACGATAATGTTGCTTGATTTTAGTGAACTGCACAAATGGAGACAAGACTTCCAATCAGATGTGCACCGTAATATCCCATTGAGGTAAGATAAGGATATTTCACAACTGCTGGCCTGTATTTTGCCACTTTCATCGAAAATTAAGTTTAGTACTATACTTGTGCTCCCTAATTGACATGCCAAATCTTACATTGAAGGCTAAGCTTGTCTGTTATTGAACCAAGTGATGAAGGGAAGAACAAGCGGAAGAAAACAAAATCAACTCCCGGTGCTGTAATGAAGCAATCGAACTGTGATGACACAAGTAATGATATAGTTTTGCATCTTAATTTATTGCTATGGCTGGAACGAGCAATTGTTTTGCCACCGATTTGATGCCATACGTAATTATCTCTACTTGTGCAAACAGGATCTTCTTTGAAGATACCATATATTTTAGTGGAACTGCACAAGAAGATGTTGGAAACATTAAACTAATCGAGGAGTATATAGTAAGCATGGCCACCCCGTAGATAGCAAACAGATGGTTCCGAGAAGTGCTTCATCTGTATGCTCTACACAATCAGCCTCCCGACAAAGGTTGGTACTCACCACCGATTTCATCCATATGATTGAGCTTTGTCATCTCTATTGGTGTTGTGCTACTGTTTAGATATGCCATGAAAAGTGGTATTGTCCTTGAGAAGTGCTTCATCTGTGCTGTTTTAAATATTTCCTTTCCTTTTTTCGAGCAAACATGGATGCTAGCATTTAGTAGTCCTCTTGTCTTTGCACAACAGGATCATCTTCCTCTCAAGAAGAATATGGAGTACGTGAAGTGACTAGTTCCGATTATGCCAGGATGAAGAAGCAATGTCTATCTTCTCATCGAAGGAGCAGTTGAAGGATGGTTACATTACTCCCCACAAGACCAAACTAACTTCAGCTCGGAAGGACCGACAAATCTCCATTTTTTTGCTGTGATGCGAGTACAATGTTGTTCTAGGATTCTTTCCGTGAGTTCCATTTTCTAAAAGTGTGCTCTACATGGACCATGTATGTGCCTCGTTGAAACTGTCAATTCATAGTACAGTTTGCTTTATACTAATCACTTTTTGTATTTGTGCAAACAGGGTGCTCAGCTTGATTTCAACGGAACTGCACAAAATGTTCATGAATACATCGAATCATTCATTTCCACCACAAGAAAGGAGGTGCCCATAAGTTCAAGGCGCTGCAACATATAAGGGCTTAAATCATACAAGCTACGCTGAATTTGGTTGATTTTGGTGGAACCGCACAAAAGAACAACTGGTTTATTTAGCACGAGGTGCCATGTCAATGTCCGAATGATGGCAAACCCTGCCCATTCCACAATCGTAGGCATTTGATATTTTGGAATGGGACAACCTTGTCAAATTTTGCTCATTGATTTTAGCAAGATATGCGTTTGATATTTTCGAATGGGACGCCTTTGCTGCCAAGCAAAGCGATCAATTTTTTCTTTATTCTTTAGTTGTGAAGTAAATATTGCCTCTGACATGTGAGTCGCTGAGATGCATAATCATCGATTGTTTTGAATGTTCTCTATGAATTGCCAGGCCTGTGTGTTTGATTGCAATGTACAGAAACGCTAAAAAGCTGCTCAAACTCTTTGTACTCCTTCTGTTCCTTTTTACTTCGCACATTGTGAAAGTGCATACTTTTTTGTATAAGATTGGTCAAAGTAGAGATACTTTGACTGCAGACAAAACTTGTATGCAGACTAGAAAGGACCGGAGGGAGTACATGTGAAACTGCTGCAAACGTGGTGATCACCCTAGGAATAATGCTAGTACGTATTGTTTTGCATGTTCATCCAATGCCAGTGATACAGGAATTCAAACTAATCGAAATAAATTCATTCATACACGGTCGGATTTCATATAAACATGCCGGATTTCATTACATTTCATACATTCTTCAACTAAAAAGGGGTGTTTGTGGCCGCATGCATCTCCCAGATGCAGAGGCCGGGGGTCATCCTCCTTTTGAAAAAAAACTAAAAAGGGGTGCGCTGGAGGTATAATTAATTAACCGGTTACCCACTGTGTCCCGCTGAGTTTAACAGAAGCTTCAGTGATTTAATCGCAGTGCAGTTGCGTGAATCGACATGTGGCCTGTTGGGCCCACGTGTCACCACCAATCGCACCAGCAGCTAAGTAGAAGCAGCGTTTTTCTCCAGCAGCAGCTCTCCGACTCCACGCCGCCGCCAAGAAGCTAACCGCCGTCAATGGTCAACCCGCCTAGCTTGGCTTCAACCGAGGGTAGCAGTGGTGGCCTTACTTGGACCCAGCGGCGGCGACCTACCGTGTTCTACTCTTCCTCGTTTTCGTGTGGCGCGCCTCGCTGGCAGCGGGCGGGCTCGGCGGAGCCGGGCGATGCCTTCGTCTCGCTGCCGGGCGGCGCCTCGGCGAGCGGTGGAAATCCTCCCCACGTTGTCGGCACGGTGGGGCCTCGCTGAGCCGGCGATGTCCTCTCGCCTCGTTGTTGGCGGGCGGGCCTCGGCGGAGCCGGGCGGTGTCCTCGCCTCGTTGTTGGCGCTGGGGCTCTCGGCGGAGCCGGGCGGTGTCCTCGCCTCGTTGTTGGCGCCCTGGGCGCCGGGGAGCAGGGCGTCGCCGACGCCGGCGGAGCGGGACTCGCCGGAGCCGGCATTGTCCTCCGCCTCGCCCTCGGTCTCGCCAAACAGCGCCGCCCGCTTCATCGCCTCTTTGTTAGCCTTTGTAGGCGGCCGCAGCCTCCGCCACCGCATGCGGTACCGCCAGCCGAGGCGGCCCTTGCGGGCGGAGCGGTACGAGTCGAGCAGCGCCCTGCTCCGCTTCGCTCATGGGCGATCCGCTCCTCCGCCGCAGTGCTCCTGGAGGAGATGGTGGTTGTAGGCGGCGCGGCCTGCGCCCCGGAACTGCTCCTCACGATCCGCCTCACCCCGTCCATATATTGGGCACGGGCCTCGCCGATGGTCATGGTGCAATGCACCGCGAGGATGGCGCGGAGGAGGGGGTTGGCGCCGGATCGTCGACTACCATGTTCTCCATTGGGACGTCGTCGCCCTCCGGCTGCCGCCCGCCAGCCGGTCGGCAGCAATGGCTGCTATCTCCTTGTGGTCCGTCGTCCGCCCGTCCCGAAGAGCGCTGGAGCGCGAGGAAGCCATGGTGGGCAGTAGTGGTGTGGACAGGAGAAAGGCAACGGATGCGGATGATCGGCTATGGCGGGCGCAGCAGTTTATATAGCAATGGTGGGCATGCGGAGGATGGACGTGTGACGCCGGAGTAGCCGCCTCGGCAACCGTGTATCATTAATGTGTGCGGCATATGGACGGACGGACGACACTTGTGTCGCTTGAAGGCGGAGCAATCGCCTGCACCGGAAGCGGGCGGCCGGGCACGATCAAGCCAAGTGGAAAGGCATGGGCGAGGAGATCACTTTACTTGGATAGGATGACAATGGGGACCCACCAGGTCCATAGCCTCACGTACGCAAGTGCCTCCTTATTTTATATATATATATATATATATATATATGTATATATATATATATATATATAAACTATAATTTATTTTGCTTCCTCCTGGTTTCTCGACATCACGGTCCCACACCATTGTCTACCTATGTACTCCTCCTTTCCGGTTTATAGGGCTTATCTCAAAATTTTAGTTTTTCCATTTTATAAGGCTCAATTTGGTTGTTTTCCATCACATGTTCAGATTCCAAGGTGCATTAAATCATTGCATGCAAGTATTAAGAGAAAATTGACCAATGCATGTACTTTATGCATGCATGCATTGCAATTAATGCATTGATAAACATAATTTTTGAGGATAACAAGAGCATTAATTAGGTGCTTTTGCAAAACTAGAAAAGTATTCCACCACTCGCCATCTACCTTGATTGGTGAGATTTTTGAATTGAGCATTATAAACCGGAAAGGAGGGAGTAGTCAATAAACCAGAGAATTGCACAAGAAGCGGCCGATACCGGGACCAAGCAGCTCGAGCAAGATTTGTGTTTTTGAGGTGTGAGCACCGCAGAGTTTTTCGATGTTTACCCCAGATATTAATTTTTCTCCTCTGAACAACAACGAAAACATCGCTGCAGTGTATTAATCTGGCGGGCTGTGGTCTGCCTAGCCTGTGCCAGCGATATCCAGCCCAGATATTAATTTTTTCAAGTTGAAAATGGCTAGCCCAGCTATACTTTTTTAGGAATACCTGTGCAAGGTCAAGTTGTTATTCTCCGCTCACTGGCTGCAAATCTTTCCTAGGAGGGATGCATTAGGCTTAACAAGAAAATGGGCTTTAAGAAATAATAAATGGGATGTAATTATAAAACTGGGTAGTAACTATAAAAAATGCACCAAACAGTGATTACTTTATAAAATATTATTTTGGAATATTGAAAATTTTAATTTCATTAATTGTTGCGAGCGGAATGTTTCGTTGATTTTTACGTAATATAAATTTATATTGAAATTGTATTTAATCTGACTAAAATTTCGGATAAAATATTCGGATCCCATCAAAATGTGGGAAATTTTATTGAATTCTGTTTTGAACGGTTGGTTGAAATGGGCTGTACTTTTAACAAACTGTAAATGGGCTGTAGTAAATTCCATTAGAATTCAAAATGGGCTACACATTCTTACAAATCTCAAATGGGCTATAAGTTCTCTCGCCACACACTTCTGGCCTTACTAAGTTGACGCGTCCCTAAAAAAAACAGAGTTGACGGTATGCAAGGCTTTGTCAACTTATAGTCAACACACGGTTCTAGTAGCAAAGGGTCGTTGGATGTCCATCCAACGGATGCCATGCTTCTTCTTCAATCTCGGATATTCTAGCTTCACCCGCCCAAAAATGATTCATCCCTCGACATCCGGGCGCACTGCTTCGAAGTCGACTCAGGCCTACTAAGTTGACGTATCAAGGGCTTTGTCAACTTAGTCAATATAAACGATTCTAGCTGCAGGATCAGACGATGTCCATCCAACGGCCGTCGTGCTTCTTCAACCTCCGGTCTTCTTGCTCCACCACCCAAAGCAGCGCCGGTCGTGCCGCTGCTCCTGCCTCCGCGGGTCGGGTGTGGTTGCCGCGAGGCCTCACCGCCTCTACTACTCCCACCGCCGCCAGGCCATCCTCCACTCACCCCATCACCCACACCCCCGTTATTCGCGGGCGACGGCAGCAAGCAAGCCAACCAATGAACCTCGATTCTCTCCGCTGTGCATCCACCGCCGCTGTCTTCCTTGGCTCCGCCGCCCCTTCCTAGGGCTCGCCATCGCCCACCGCCGTGGTGCTCTCGCGCGGCGTGGTCAACATGGTCAAGGAACGACTTCCATCGGACGTGGATCAGACGCGGAGAGGTCGATACTGGGTCCACGGCAGCCGCAAGGAAGTGCCTCCTTATTACGCGCAAAATAATTATTCCTCCACCGACACCGGGACCCACCGGACGGGCCACCGATTTCGTGAAAAAATGATTCGCCCGATCGCTGGGACCCACGAGCTACATCTTCGCACGCAAGGAAGTGCATAAAAAAACGATTCGCTTCGATCGCTGGACCCACTAGCTACATCTTCGCACGCAAGGAAGTGCGTCCAAAAAATGATTCGCTTCGACTTCTGGACCCACCAGCTACACCTTCGCACGCAAGGAAGTGCGTCGGGCAAAAAAACGATTCGTCCCTCGATCGCTGGGACCCAGCAGCTACACCTTCTCACGCAAGGAAGTGCGTCCGGCAAAAAAACGATTCGCTTCGATCGCCGGGACCCAGAGCTACACCTTCGCACGCAAGGAAGTGCGTCCCAAAAAAAACGATTCGCCCCTCGATCGCCGGGACCCACCAGCTACATCTTCGCAGCAAGGAAGTGCTCGATACGGGACCCACCTGGTCAAGCGCACGAAGCGTTGTCATCCCGGTCGCGAACGTACGTACATACTGGTTGATGTAGAGGCGCGCACGTGTCATAGTAGAGGCGCGCACGTGTCGTAGTAGAGGCGCGCACGTAGCATGTACACGTACGTACAGCAGCCATGGTGCAAGAAAGAAAATACGGTCACGTATGTGTACATACGGGCGGGGTCTCGAACGCCTAGTCGCTCATACCGCAAAACGGAGGAAACGGACCTCCTACAGTCGAAACGGGGGTCCTGTTGATCGGGAGGGGTGTGGCGTACCACAAAACGGAGGAAACGGACCTCCCACGGTCGAAACGGGGTCTTGTTGATCGGGAGGGGTGGCGCGATCGCAAAACGGATTTAAACGGACCTCCCACGATCAAACGGGGTCCTGTTGATCGGGAGGGTGTGGCGCATCGCAAAATGGAGGAAACGGACCTCCCACGGTCAAAACGGGGTCCCGTTGATCGGGAGGGTGTGGCGATCGCAAAACGGATGAAACGGACCTCCTACGGTCGAAACGGGGTCCTGTTGATCGGGAGGGGTGTGGCGTACCGCAAAACGGAGGAAACGGACCTCCCACGGTCAAACGGGGGTCCTGTTGATCGGGAGGGGTGTGGCGTATCGCAAAACGGATTAAACGGACTTGTGTTGGAGCGCCACTGTCGAAACGGGAGGTGTGGCGCATCGCAAAACGGACTCCACGGATACTGTTTCATCTCCACCGCCGACCTCCTCCAGCCTCCACGGGCTACCGCCGACCTCCTCCAGCCTCCACGGCTCCTATTCATCCAGCCTCCACCCGCTACTCCACCGCCATCGCTCAACCACCCTCCACGGGCACCCTCCACCGCTCACTGCTCATCCAGCCTCCACACCACGGGTCCTGCTCAACCACCCTCCACGGCCACCCTCCACCGCTCATCGCTCATCCAGCCCTCCACACCACGGGTTCCTGTTCATCCGAGGCAACGCCACCGCCATCGCTCATCCAACCCCCGCAACGCCACCGCTCATCCAATCGATCGGCTTCAGCTAGCAGCAGAGCGGCGAATCGCCCATCGGGTTCAGTTAACAGCCATCGATCGATCGCCGGGTTCAAGAACGCAGAGTTCGCAAAGGCAATCGCCGTTCGCTTAGAGCCCAACGCCCGCTTCGGCTTCGCTAGAGCTAACGCCGCACACACGCGCAGACGCACGAGAGAAACGCGCATCGCCGCCCCGACCTCCCACCGTAACCGCAACTCCTCGAAATTTTCCTCCCTCGCTTCTACCACGGTTTTTTCCGTCATGGACGGCCCAAAGAATGTCATGCAGCTGCGCCTCCGCCCGCCCAGACGAAAAGCCCATTTTTGTCATGATTTTTGTCATAGAAGTAGGAGCCCACCACATCTATGATGATACCGGGTTTTGTCACAATTATCGTCATAGAAGTGCCATATGTATGACAGAAAAAAATTCGTTCGACCCAAAATGTCACGAATGTGTCTTTTTTTTGTAGTGATGGAGAATAATGTAATGCGAGGGAGAAGAGTTTATGATGGGTACTTGGTATGTCTTGACTTGGCATAGATCTCCCCGGCAACAGCGCCAGAAATCCTTCTTGCTACCTCTTGAGCATGCGTTGGTTTTCCCTTGAAGAGGAAAGGGTGATGGAGCAAAGTAGCGTAAATATTTCCCTTAGTTTTTGAGAACCAAGGTATCAATCCAGTAGGAGACAAGGCACAAGTCACCTAGTACCTGCACAAACAATCAAGAACCTTGCAACCAACGCGATAAGGGGGTTGTCAATCCCTTCAAGTCACTCGCAAAAGTGAGATCTAATAGAGATAGTAAAGTAAATATTTTTGGTATTTTTGTTGTATAGATTGGAAAGTAAAGATTGCAAAATAGTAAATGAGATGCGATGTAAATAAAAGAGATGCAACATAATAAGAAAGAGACCCGGGGGCCATAGGTTTCATTAGTGGCTTCTCTCAAGATAGCATGTATTACAAAGGTGAACAAATTCATCGACGAGCAATTGATAGAAAAGCTTATAATTATGAAGATATCTAAGGCAATGATCATGAATATAGGCATCACGTTCGTGTCAAGTAGATCTAAATGATCCTGTATCTACTACTATTACTCCACACATCGACCGCTGTCCAGCATGCATCTGGAGTATTAAGTTCATAAGAACAGAGTAACACATTAAGCAAGATGACATGATGTAGAGGGATAATATCAAGCAATATGATATAAACCCCATCTTTTTATCCTCGATGGCAACAATACAATACGTGCCTTGCTGCCCCTCATCACTTAGAAAGGACACCGCAAGA